>CANYBF010858396.1:0-15757 GCA_948192965.1 Dalechampia spathulata
ATTTTTTGTTTTAAAATTATTTTAGTGATATTATTTTATATATATATATATATATATATATATATATATATATATATATATATACATGAATAGAATATAAATAAATAATGTATTTTATATATTGAAGGAGGGAGTGTCGGCAGAGGAAGAGCGAGGGGAAGATTAGATGGTGCATTTATTGATAGAAAAGAATTATTAGCATTTACTAAAGTTTTATGCCAATTTAATTAATGTCGCCCATTTCCCTTTCATATCACTTTCCTCCTCCTCCTCCTCCTCCATTCCCCATGCCTCCCTCCCACACTCTTTTTCTTATCATTATTATACATATTTACAATATTACAATTTCTTTATTTAATCAATAAGATTTTTATGAATTTTAAATTTTATATCTTTTGATTATATAATTTTTAATATCATATTAAAACATCATTCTATAAGGTTCAAAATAATTTTATATAATTTCAATTAAATATAATATATAGTTGGAACCTATTTTTTTTTTATTCCTATGATAATATAACTCTATTCATTGATCCTAAAAAAATAAGTAAAATTTTATCCAATAATTTTGTTATAGCTCAATTTTATTGAATAACAAGAGATAAATAAAAAATTAATGGAAAATTATAATCTTCATTGTGAAATAATGCACTAACACATCTTTATTAATATTATTTTCTAACTGAAACACCAAGAGTTAACTGTTATTATATGATTATAATTGAAATATAATATAATTAATATATTATTTTGAATTATAAAAAATTTTAATTTAATTTTTATTAAAATTTATCATTGATATTTATTTTATATTAATGATTTTGATGTTTTAAATATTTATTATTGATCCCGATAATTGATTTATCAATTGTGATATTTGAATAATTGAATGCTTATTTCAATATCTTGGTATTTGAATTATTTATATCCTTGACTTTATATATAACAATGATAATCATATGAATGATTATTTATTTATTTATTAATAAATTATTGTAATGTAATTATAATAAAAAATTTAATTATTTGATAATTCATTGAAATATTTTTAAGAGAAACCTATTGATATAAGAGCAAATGGTTGATTTGACTAGTAAATCGAATTAAATTTTTTAAATTTAATATTAATTTAAATCAAAATTTTATTAATTTTAAAATTTATAAATCACATCAAAATAAGTTAAAATCCCAATTTGCTCACCCCTTTGCATGGTAATTTAGGTCAAGCAGGAGCCATACCAAAGGGTGCCGGAGCTTGCTAGTGGTTTTCCACAGGAGGCTATGCACACGTAGCTTGCAAATCCACCGGAGGCTATGCACACTTAGCTTGCAAATGGCTAATCATTTCATATTAAATATATTTGAATATTTATGTAATCTCTTTTTTTTATCATATTATATAATATATTTCGAAAAAAGAATAAATAAAATGATGAGATTGAAAGATGATAAAAAAAATAAAGAAAAATAAGGTAAAAAAGAAAAATAAAAAGAAAATCAAATGAATAGATATAAAGAAGAATAAAAATAAGAAATTGTTAAATTCATAAAAAAAGGGAAAATTTTAAAAGACCCTTTTTAATCTAATTGTCTGAAAAAAGCAATTAAAGGCTAATTGTACATCAACAAGAGCTCATCTCACTTGTCTTGCAATCTAACAGCTTGTCAAGGAGTTGAATGTCGGACGGCCAGCCAGCCAGCCAGCCTCACCTTTGGATACAAACACATGCCAAAAACTCCATTTGCTACTCTCCTTGTAAACAACGTTAGACTTCTCGGCACCATTTATATCGAGTTTGATATGTTTCATTTATACATTTTGAATTAATATGAATATGAATTATTATTTAATCATATCATACTTTTTGATGCTTAATATGATACAAAATTCAACCTGATAATACTAATACAATATAAATAACACATTTATTTTGATGGGCTATATGTGGGTCACATATTTATATGTTCTACTATACAACTCAACATAATTTATATGTAGATTAATATGATATATTATGCACGTTTCATTCAATAATAAAATTGATAGGTTAATATAAGTAAGTCTACTCGTTTATAATACAAATCCGTTAAAAACCCTAACTCTAATTCATTAATTACATGTTACTTTTCTAACCGAACCCATTTCTTTTTCCTGATTAAGATATAAGTAAATATAGGCCATGAGATCAAAAAGGTTGCTGCCATCAACAACCACAAAGGCATATCCGCCAGAAATCTCCCAAAGAATGCAACCGGATGTGAATCCATAATAAGCTAAAAAAGGAGTACAGCGGATGGAAGATCTAAAAATGGCAGCGCAATTAATAATTGATGATAACGATATTTATGTAGCCAAAAAGTACGTACCCAAGAACATGACAAAATTTAATTGAAAAAGGAAATGACCACCAACGCACAGAAGAGAAGAAAGAAATGTCTAAAGTAGCAACCGGAAGAAACCCAATGCCAAGACTAAGCTTCCGATCATCTTCTCCACGGAAAATAGCTTCTCCACTCCACTCTGTAAACATGTGCAGATAATAAGTTTAGCATGGTTGAAAAAATATGACTCGATTTCATCCTATAAAATTATATAAAATTAATATATAGTACACTTTTCCTACATACAAAATCATAAAACCATACAATTTATGAAAATATTGATGAAAATAATAGAGCTCGTGATTTATAGATTTAAAAGAGAAGTTTAATATATATGATGTTTAATAAAATTAATTATTTAAATGATTATAAATTATTTTAGTAATTGATTATTTATATAATATTTTATAAATAAAGTGTTCGGTATAATTAATATTTGGATCAATTATTAATTTAAAATGATAAGAAAATGAATAAAATAAGAAATTTTAATACATAATTTTCATAGAATACTACTTTATTATGTAAAAGTTAGTATCAAAATTATGTTACTGAAAAATTTAAAAGAGAATCGATAAAATATTCAATAACTTAATTTAATTTCTTAGCTGTATAAGTTAGGTTTAATAATATAGTTTATATCAATTTTATCATTTTTTTAATTTAATATACTAAGTTATTAACTATTTTTGTTAAAAATATTATAAAAAATCCATTTGCTTATGATATGGACCGAATCCACCAACTTCCATCATTATTAGCACAAAATGTCAAGATTGGGCCAAAACTAGCCTTGTATTTTCTCTTGGGCCCAAATAATTATAAAGTCAAACGTTTGACTTCACGATCATGATCATACAATACCGAATTAAGCTCTTTCTCCGTGATATAATGAGCCATGAGATGCTTTCAACGTATGCATGGATGAGTAAAAGAATACATACCGCATCCGTGGTGGCTGGTGCTGGAGAAGTAGCACCCAAACTAGGAGCAGGAGCATCCAAAGGAGGAGCAGGTGGGCTCAGACCCAAAGGAGAAGGAGCAGGAGACTTCACTTTCTTTTTACTTGGAGCTGGAGCTGGCACTTGGGCCGGTGGAGAAGCAAGAGGGGCTGGTGGTGGAGGAGAAGCTGGTGGTGGTGGGGTAGCTGGAGGAGGTGATGCAGGTGGTGGTGTAGCTGGAGGAGGAGATGCAGGTGGTGGTGTAGCGGGAGGAGGAGAAGCTGGTGGGGGTGTAGCAGGTGGTGGAGAAGTAACCGGCGGTGGTGAACTAACTGGAGGAGGAGTAGAAACAGGAGGTGGAGATTGAGTTACTGGGGGAGGAGAAGTTGCAGGTGATGGAGATTGAGTTACCGGAGGAGGAGTAGTAGCAGAGGTGGGTGGTGGTGTTTGTGTAGGAGGAGCAGGAGTTGTGGTGGGTGGAGTTGGCGGAGATTGACCAGCAACACGGCCGGCAATGGCAATGCAGATCAAAGCAACAAGAATCATACCCTTATTGATATAATTCATATCGGTTCTGTGTCAAGTGTCCCGTCTGTGTTGATCTTACTTTATGGAGTGACAAAACACAAAGGCTGAAAGAGAACAACAATAAATAGGGAAAACAAAGTCTTATGTTATGTGCAATGCAAGACAATAACAATTCTCCAAATTTTATTGTATTTGTTAATTTTGTTAATAAAACTATTAATATTAATACTTGAATGACTCCCCAATAATTCAGATCTTAAATTCTAATTATTATTTATTTATTTTTATATTATATATTGACTTAATAATTTATTATATTCCATATATATAAAGGATTAATTATGGAGTAGTGTCGATGATGATGGTCATTATGTAATCTGTAAGAAGAAAATGATGGTGGTTATAAGGTGGGGTTATATATATGATCATAAATGATTATTAATACAGGTCGTTAGATCTTAATTCATTGATTTTTTTGAATTTTTATGGGCTTGGTGAGCCTATGATGATCATAATTGACCATTCCTCCCCTTAATATGATTTTGATTAATATATTTTAAGTTAATTTATTTGTGATAATTAAATGTTATTTTTTCTTAAATATATTTCAAATTAGGGTGAATTTTAACCTATAACCTAAACTTAACTCATTCTCGTTGGATCATGATTTTTCCGCTAAATCATAATCTTTTATCTCAACTATGTTATCCAGAATATTTAAGAGGAATGATGATTCCACAATGATAATTAAATATAAATATAAGGGTTGTGTTGATTATGATGCGAGTTGAATGCAATCATATATCATTTATATTTATATTTTAAAAGATATTTCTCTCTTTCATGAGGATTTGTGACATGTTAAATACCGAGAAGATTCTTTATTTTACATCGAATTAAATCATAATTCATAATTGATGTATATATGAAATTATTAATATTAGAATAATATTATATATAAATCGATAGTAAACTTTATTTGGTTTTTGGTTCAAAATTTAATTAATGAAAGCCAATGATTTTTTTTGTATTAAAATTAATGACTTTATATGGTGATGATCATAAACATGATGTTAACTGCAAAGGAGTTGTTGTATTAAGTAAAGTTGTTCTTAGTTTGCTTAAGTAATAAGACGTTGGGTTCTTTGTTATATTGCTAATTATACACACAAAAAATGATATCATTTGCCATAAACAAACAAACCAAATTGAAATAATTCTAATTATTGATAAAACAAAGCAATGTTCTTGGAGCTAACGTAAAGCAGGAAACAAACCAAACATTCTCTAAGTATGATTATTATCATTATTATTTTATTGAAGGGGAATAGAATTATGATCAGTGGACCAAATTCTGACCTTTATTAGAATATAAGCACACACACATTTGGGTTCATTTTCTCCTATTAATAGACATTTAATAAATCAGTTTGCCTTTTCAAATTTTCATTATTTTTAACCATTTTTTTATATAATATTAGAATTTTTATAATAAAAAAATTTAAAATTCAATATATTAATTAAAAATAATAAATCTATATATATATATATATATAGTCAGTTTAAATTTAAATTTTAAAGTTGAAAGAATTACGGTTAAAATTTTATTTTATTTTTGAGATAGTTCAATTTTTATTACCATTTCTAATACTCCTAAAATATAAGGGATATGATGATAACTTGACATTTCGAATGTAATTTTAAAATAATAAATATTTAATTTTTGAATAAAAAATTTCCAAAAAATCAGAAACTTGGCATTGGGGATTTGAAAATTGGGAGAGAAGAAAACGTAATTTGGAGGGTAAGTTGAAGGCATAATCAGGGGGATAGTGGTAGGCAGGTTGGATCCACCGCATGCTTATGCTTCAAGCCAGTTTTCGCCACCTTTGCTATGACCACAAGGAAAACCAAGATGAACCCTAAATACATAATATCATTTTAATTGAATTTCACCTTGGTTTTCACAAAATTTATGTATAAATCAATTTATATTAAAATAATTGATTAAATAAACACAAAATAAAAATATTATCATAATTTTTTCAAATTAACTCATTTGATATTTAATCATCCAATCATTATTATAAAGAATATTTCATATGAATGTTGATTAATCAAAATTAAAAATTTCATAAATTTATGAAAATGGGTATCTAATTCTATTACTATTATTATTATTGTTATTTGAAAAAAAGAACACTTTGGTAATGAAGATTGAAGGTGTTGGAGTTGATAAGGGAAAAAGGGTCCTAAACCATGTTGGGAGATATGATTATTTCGATATTGAAAAGGGGTTGACGTGTCATAATCAAATTGATTTCAATTAAAGAAATTGAAGCATTTTAGGTGCGGTAATTTTGTATCACTACTTCCTTAATCATCTCATAATCCCACTTTTAATTCCATTTTCCTTATGATAATCAATTTTCACTTTGATATTTTGTATGCATAATTTGGAACACATTCTATGATTTAAGAAATTAATTATAAAATAATCTTAATATCAGAAAAACAAATAGCTTATGTTTAGATGATGAAAATGACTTTTTAATTCTAAATGAAAATATTAGATTTTTTTTATATATATTTTAATTTTGATCCATATGTGATGTACTCTTTCGATATCTTTTACATATAATTATCAGAAATTTTATCATATTTGAATTTAAACTCATCGATTCTAGTAATTTTTTACGTATTGCGGTAATTCAATGATGTAATACTTATCCTTAAATAATAAGCATGTGAGGATGATTATTTGTCGAAGGAAGATAAAAAACTGATATATATATATATATATATATATATATATATATATATATAGTATTATTTATGTTGCATACATGAATAAATACATAAATAAATCAAGAAAATACTTCCAGTTTTCAGCTCTAGAAACATACCATGCAAGGCATAAATGAATAATAATTATTACACTATGTTTCATGAAAGAAGTTATAACTGAATTTGGTACATCCGATATATATATATATATATATATATATGCAACATATATTTGTTATTGAAATATATTATTTAATATATATATATATTATTTCATGAACATAAGTAATAATTAAGTAGGACAGCTACAAACAATTGATTGATATATATATATATATATATATATAGTTATCATATTTTTATAATCATTGTATTCAACCTACGATTTTTTTTATTTTTATTTATGAGCTATAAAGGATTCGATCTCAATTTTAATCCATTTGTGATTCAAACTTGGTAAAATTATTATTAAATATTAACTAATTATCATATATAAAAAAAATCAAAATACTGCAAATAAGCAAATTTTGACAAAAATTAGTAAATGATTAAGATTAATCTAATACTATAATCTCAATCTATTTTAATAAATTTTTTAAAATTTAATCAAAATGTAAAATTTTAAAAAATTATTTAATAATTTAATTAAATATATTTCAAATTCATATACTTACTAATGAATATTATATGTGATAGAAGATTATATACTTACTAATGAATATTATATATGCTAGAAGCTATAATGCATTAGTCAATATAATCATTCTATTTAATAAAATTATTAAAATTATAATCTTATATAATATATCGTTTAATATAACAAGACTCGAGGACAGCTGACATACTGAGAAAGAAAAGGTATAGGGATTCGTGGGGAAGGCGTAGAGTAAAAGGGAACATGGGGAGGGGGCCAAGTTAGTTAGTTTGATCATCGTTTTCTTCTATCTGAAATGATGTTTACTTGCCAGCTTCCCTTTTCTTGGTATCTCAACACCCATCCGAGTAACAACTGAGCTACACCCCGTGGCTCAACACCCATCCGAGTACCAATTGAGCTACTCCCCGTGCAGCAACTGAGCTACGCCCCGTGCAGGCACCAGCTTCCCTTTTCTCTTTTCTCTTTAGGTTGAATTGGTCTCCTCTGTTCTAAATATTTCATTATGAATTGTATTTATTATTTAATCCATTACTAATAAAATTTATAATTATATAAATTAATATATATTTGATTCTGTTCTTGATCTATTATTATTATTATTATTATTATTTATCATCTAATTAATCATCAGTTAGGAGTTAGATATAACTTTACTGGTCCGAGGAAAACAAAATTCCTCAACTATGCTGAATTTCCAGGATTACATCCAACAGATTCAATTTAATGGTTGATTTTATAAACTTAATTTTTATATACAAAATTATTAATTTGAAAAACATAATAAAATATTCGATCCGATTCAATTCTTACTTCTTACTTCGATTTGATTTTTATGCTTCTAAGATCCCATCGAGCAACAACTTTTGAATAATGTTTAGATATTTAACTTTTCATTTTATTTATTTTTAATTTAAAAATGAATTAAAATATCAATTTTATCAAAATTTTCAGTTTTAAAATATTATATAAATAATTACGCCTTAATCATTAATATATAATAATTAATCACTATTAAGATAACTATCAGCTCTAGAATTTAATTACTTTTTGAATCTTTCATTTATTTTATTTTTCTTCTATCAAAATAAGTTTATACTTGATTTATATACACTACTTTACCTTTTATTAATTTAATTTAATTTATTTTATACTTATTAATTTACTTTATAAACTTCTATCCCATGCAAATCATTAATGTAAGACCGTCTATGAAATTATCAATAATTATAAATAATCTAATTAATTAAGTGTCATCATAAGAGCATAAATCGTATAAACACATTAATTAAACAATAAGAGAATAATCAAACTAAATAAGTGTCATATTGTTTCATCCGATATAGAATTATTAAAAATATGAGATAGAGCGGAGAACGGAAGATTTTGATGAAGTTCTTCTGCTTGAGTTGCTGAAACCCAAAACTCCTTCCCTTTGATGCACTTCTCAAAATCTCTGAATAATTCAAAGGTTTTATGAATAAAAGTTGAAAGGAGAAGAGAAACAAAAACCCTAAAAATTGTGTACTAATTTTCTAATCTAACCTTAAAAAGGAAAGAACATAAGAGAATCTTTGTTAGATTGGGGCTCTCTCCCTTGTTCGAAGTAAAAATGAGCATACATATGTATTCAAAAATCTAAAATGCCTAAAATGATCATGATCACACATTTAGAAATCAAAGGTATCTAAGGAAAATGATGATAAATGAGTTGCAAAAAAGTTTCATGAGTTGTGGGACTCATTAAGCATTTTGTGAATAGACAACAAGTCATACAACTCGTGAAAGTATTCCACAACTCATGGGGTTCAAGTGGGCTGAAATAACATGGTGGTAGCAACCCACACAAGTCGTGACATATTGTCATAACTCGTGGAGCTCAAAAAAGAGGGATTCATGAATGGACAGCACTCTACAAAACTTGTAAGAGAGTGCCACAAGTTGCGGGGACTTGTGTGGATGAGAAAGTTCATTTTCAAGGGCTTCTACGACTTTTGTATAGAGATAGGGCATGACTTGTGGGATGTATAAATTTGACTAGAAAGCATAAAAACATGCACTAAAGTAACAAATATAGCTGGAATTGTGAACTAGTATCCATTAAACTCAGATCAGAGTCATTAATTCATGAGATATGAGATGCTAAGATTGTGTAAATATAAAAATATGACATTTGAAGATGAAGATTAGCATGTAAAAGCCCTCAAATGACTGAAATAAAAATTAAGATGATTTAATAGAAGCCAACCATAATTAAAATAAGGATTAAAATGTTAAGTTCGATGTCAAAACAGAGTTTATAATTGTAAGGGGTGGAGGTTTTCCACCAATGGTAGAATAAACATTTTATATTTTAATTTAATTTATCCATATTTAGGATGTGATGACTCAAACACTTTGGTGTTTCCTTCTGCCACATCCAACCATGTTTTTAATGCTCTTTAGAGGGAAGTGACTAGGTAGTCTTGGATGATGTCCGAGGATTAAGCATAACAGCCAGCACACACTAGGCTTATCATAGTGTAGGATATTCCCTCTGCTTACACGCGGAATATGATTATCAAATCATTGTATCGATTATATTCAATCAATAAGATAAGTAGATGGATTATTCAGTAATTGTGCTTTGTTCATATTCTTGTATGTCTTTCTGTCATATGATGTCTATACTATCCGAAGAGCTCTTAAAGCTCTTCTAATTGAGACAGTAATGCCTGAGACATTTATATATAAAGTCTAGTTTAGTCATGAACGGATTATTCTCGATGGTTGGAAGGCTGGTTTATGTAAAAAGAGATTTACATAAGCACCACACCGATCCTTGTCAAGGGCCGAGATTTACACCCGTGACAATAATGAAGTGTAATTAAATTACAAATTTTTTGCATCACCTCATTTAAATTGTAAAATCTTGTTAAAATTAAAATTCTAATTGAATTTAAAAAATTTATATGATATAAAAATAAAAATTCATTTTATTTTTTAGGTAGTAAAGAAATGTGAGCTAGTACTAAATATTATCTAATTAAATTATGAATCTATTATTCTTACTATAATAAATATCATATTAGTTTAAATGTATGATTACATTGATTGTTATAATGCTAATGATAATTTCAATATAATAATTATACTATAATTAATATAATTAACATACTTAAAATTATTCGATATGTGTTATAACATTAATGGTAAATTCATATTCATATGCCATCAAGATAGTAATGCACTAATTTTGCCGATTCTCTCCTGATGTTATAAATATATGATCTTGTTCATCGAATCATTTTATGGCAAATTCATGAACATGATGACTGAAAATTTAAGTTCACGCATCCAAGTCTAAGAACATGACGAGAACAGCAATACAGAAGCAAGACCGTTTATACTTGACTTCGGATTATATTGACTTGGGCATTAAGAGCTAGACCTCAAGTTCAAGGTACTGAATCTTGTGGTCTTAAATATGCCATGGCAGCTGTAGATGGAGCAGAAGGTCTGAAGAGCTATCAGCAGCAGCAGCAAGATAGCAGCAATAACTGTAAGTACCTTCCATGAACAATACAGGTACTTCTTAATCAGATTTTTTGTCCTGACCTTCCAGTGATTCTGGTAATACCCGTTAAGTTCTTCAATGGACCGGTCAAATCCACATTTACCATCTGTTGAAATGGAGCTTTTAAACCCAGTAAAGAGCTTGATTACTTGATCGTTATCTCCATCATGCAACAACATTTCCTTATCTTTGAGCATCTCCACATCCTTAACAGTATGAATCATGGATGCCATAAGTTGGATGTAACGCGCAAAGTTTGGAGTTTCTGGCTTGGCAATAGATTCGTATGTCACCAAGTTCCTAATTATGACATCTGAATTGGCATTCAACTTGAGGACTGGAAGGTTAAGAGTGAGGTTCTGCTTGTCAAAAGATATGCCAGTGATGCCAAAATTAGTGCTTCTGAACTGAACTTTAACACTCGACAACTGCAAAGCTGTAGGGATCAAAGCCTTCTCTTCTTCTGTTTGAAGAGAAAATGAAATTCCAAAAACTTGGAAGATTTTTAGAACTAGATCTATGATTTTTACAGGGATTTTCAGGACTTCGATGTTCAGGGTCTTGATCACACCCCATAGCTCACCCCAGATGGCGCTATAATGCGTCGTTGTTGCTGCTCCAGACATAGTTTCAGCTACGGCTTCTCCTAACAAAACTAATTTGTATACAAAATCTAATAGATGAAAAGGGTCCACGCAAAGAAATCCAAAAAATTTATCTTCCACTACTAGTGGACAAATTCTTCGACAGAAGTTCAAGCTCATACAGGTGAAGTAATCGTGTTCAGGAAGATGCTGTAAATTACTTATCATTTCTGGTGACCTTGTAGAGAACCCGTCAAGATCCTTTAACACAAAGAAGGGAATTTAATTCTCGATCAACACTACATCTCGGAAGATTTCGTCTATGGGGAACTTTCTTCCATACGAGTCAGCAAACTGAAGTGAATTTCCTGTCGATCCTTGTGATTCTTCGTATATGAACCTAAGCAAGAGAAGTCCATCAATGACCATAATCCATGACAAGGTATCAACCTGGATGTTTAACCTGCCATGGTAAGAGCTGCGAATGCTGCTAACTTTTTCCTTTATTTTATCGAAGAGACAATGAAATTCCTTGAAGTGGAATTGATGATGGAGAATTAGTACTTGATGCAGCTTGTCCTTCTGCAACTCGTAAAGCTGAGGCAAAAACTGATGGTAAGGCCCCAGGGCCATTCTTTGAGGCATGTAAGCTTCTGGCTTGATGGCTTTATCTGATTTAGGCACTCTAAAAATGCGCGCAGGAGTGACATTCAGCCGTCCACCATGACCACGACTCTCGCTGAGTACTCTCTTCATCATCTCTACCCAATTACGTTCGTTGAACTTGGAATTGGAGCTGGAGTCTCCACCGTCCGTATCTACTTCGATAATGGAATCTTTAGAGGACAAGTTTTGTTTATCCATCATGCATTCAGTTGAATCTGATGCCTGAGTTTCTGCTAATAAATCTTAAGTCAACTCAAGTCGTCAAGGCTCAAATATGTGGTTCCTGGCTCTTTGTTCTTTCCTTGGTAGTTGGTGGTTGAAATTTCAGTAATTACCATGTCTTTTCATTTACTTGCAATTTGTGATAATAGCTGTTGATAATTCAAGCGATCGCATCCATAAACATAGAATCCTGTGTAGATTTAGTCTTTAATGTCATAAAAAGATATAATCTTTTTCATGAAATTTTAACGTTATTGTAATTTTAAGTAGTCAAGATGTTTGAATCGAGCTAATATTATTTTATTTATAGTTGCACTTGCATGGTCAAGAAATTGATACAAGTAGGCTATCAAACTATCAGATTTATTCCCTTAAAACATAGATATAACACGTAATTAACTTGGTTTAATATTTGAGTTAATTAATTAACTAATAGAGATTAGAAGACAAATAATGATCAGAAGGAAGATCAGGATCAGGCCTCTCAACACCATCAACGTTCCTGAGCCAGTAAGTCTGATTGAGAGAAGCTGCACCATCTGGTACATCATCCATCACCCTTTCATGCCCTTTCGGAACGTATATTCCCGTCCGAGGATGAGGTACCCAGCATGACAATGATGACGACGATGACGACGGAGATGAACCCTCCATCTTCCCTTCTCGAAAAATCAGGTTTCTTGATTCCTGATGATCTTCTTGTTGATGATGATTCTGAAAACTACTATAATGGTTGTGGACTCGCTTAGCTTCCCTGCATGATCCAGCATTATTTGGTATGTATTATACATTATTGTACGCAAAACATCATGGTTATGGTGATGATGATAGAAATAAAACACTAATAGTTAAATCAATCATAAAATACTAATAATATTTATGGGCCCGAGTCCACCCAACCTCCCGCACTGTCAAGCGGTAACAAGGAATGATAGGCCGATTCTAATTTGATGAAAAGAAAAAAAAGCAGCAAATCCTCCGAGACATCAATAGTTTCAAGAGTACAGAAGCATATTCTAACAACATGTTTCTCTGCTACAGGAAAATTGAGAACATTTTGACTTTGAATTCCTCACCAGCTTTTCAATTTTCTCATGACAAGAAGTACAGAAAGGATCCTAATTTAATTGCGTATTGATAATTTTCAAATTGATACCACTGTCTGAAACGAATTCGATATAAGAAACAATAAATAATTAAATCAATCGATAGAAGTTCATAGGGTTCACGATGCATGCCAAAACTGTTGAATCATGAAAAAGAAAGAAAGAAAAAGAGAGGCAGTAATGGGAGCATTACCTACGAAAGAGCAACCTTGTTCTTGCAATTCCAGCCTTAACCATGGCAGGGAAAGTAACCACAGGGAAAAGCTGGCAAGATACACTATCTGTAAAGCTAATGTTCTTGCAAGCTTGAGATTGAGAGGTTCTTCTCTATGCATGAATTTATACTGTGATTTTATTTTATTTTCTTTTTTTTTAAAACAAAATTATTCACCCTTTGAACTTGTCTGCATCATAATAGTAGTAGAATCAGTTCTCCGTTCTTTTACGTACAGTGCTGGTGATGGACGAAAAGGTACAGTACCATTACCATTATACGTAAATATTTATTACATATGTTTTTTCATTTATTCTCCAATTCTATCATTAACCATTTCTTTTACCCTGAAAATTTTATCATGAATTTATTGATTTTTATTGTTTTTATCATTTTTATTATTAGCACGATCATCGGATTTTGATAAATTTTAGAACTTTGATTAAGATTTCGATGATGGATAAGATTATAATTCTTAATACCTCTTTTTTTTTTTGGATTTAAATGGCACTTGTATTTCATCATTATTTCAACAAGCTAGTCAACGTAATTATCATATAATAAAGTATAGATAAAAACAACAAACCATGAGAATAAACATGATTATTATTTTTATTTATCAGTAAAAGATTATAAGAATTCGATCCTTATACTTTGTAAGTAACTGGGAGAGGATTCTGTAGAACCCACTCAAAAGGTAGTTAGCACTAGAGTCTGTCATGTGATTAATTTCTCTTTAAAATAAAACATTAAAATATTTCATACATCGTATCTACAATATAAATAAATAAATAAAATATAATCTGTAAATATCTATTCTATAACTATATTTACGTAAAACCGTACTCCTTGACAAATAATTGTAGGGGGAAACAGTATTGAGAGAATGAATGATTTGCCTTCTTCCTTGTATACTCTATATGAAACGCTCTCCTTATCTTAATCGGATTAAGAATATTAGACCATGTTTTCTTATGATTCCTTCATCCTAAGTCATGATCCAATACAGAATCCTAATTGTTTAAAGATATACAGTCAGATATCAAGTTTACTTTTATTTAAATTCAGGTTGGTTGAAGCATTGTTAAGAGCCAAGCTATAGAAGGGTTCATTAGCAAACTCATAAAATTAGAAATTGTATTTTTTAATAAAAAAAAAAAATCTAAAATTCGAATCATGAAAATAGAATAATTTACATAAAAATAATAATTCATCTTTAAAATGAATTCATGAGTACCGAAAAGAAGTTCTTTAATGGATTAGAAATAAATAATTGTTTTTGATTTGGAATGTATGGTTGGTTAGTTAGTTAGTTAGTTGAAAGAGATTAATAACCGAAAAAAAATTAACACAAACAAGTTGGTTAAAAATGAAATGAATGGAAACCGTCCAAAAATGGTAGAAAGAAAACAAATGGTTTATAATTGTGATGCCTTCGTTTATAATCTGCATAAAGTCATATGATTTGAGTGATAAGAATATATGAATATATCTCTAATAAAGGAGTGGCTTTTAGCTTCTGATCTGCGACTTCCCATATATATATATATATATATATATATATATATATTCACATCAAACAATAAAATATTTTAATTTTATTGAATTACATTGATGTTAAATTTCTTTATACATCTTAAATTTAATTTACATTTATTGATTTTAAAAGAATTTTGATGTCCTCTTTGAAATTTTACGTAATTAAAATTCGAATTAATAAATTTTTATTGATTTAACTATTCTTCTAAAATGGAATGATCATGTAAAAGAATTTAAATAATAATGATAAATGATGATGAAAATGACAATCATGATCATGATATCAGAGTATGAGGAAAAAAGAAACGTTTCCATATATTCCGTACGGTCAAAAGGAAGCTGAAGAGAATGGCGAGGGCCACTAACTTTCTTCCATAGAGCGATAGGGATTACAACTTGTAACATGGACCCCAATGCCGTTTCGTTTCCGTTTCTTGTCTTTCATCCCTACACACACCCGCCGGCGGCGCCCCCCCCCCCCCCCCCCCCCCCCCCCACGAAGAACAGAAAACAAAAAGAAATAGATGTAAGCAAAAAAAAAAGAAAAGAAAAGGAATGAAAAAAATAATATAAA
>CANYBF010858513.1:0-11995 GCA_948192965.1 Dalechampia spathulata
CCCTCATTTCTCATTTTCTTTTCTCTCTTTCTCCATTCATTATTCATCTCCATGCATGTCAGCATATCATTACCATCAATTCATCTTACCATCAAGCAAAGAAAATATCGTTCCAAGCATTAGAATAGCAATCATCCATAATTCACATCAAAATGATACTATACATATCACAAGAACATGCCTCGACTTAATTCAAGTCATTCGGCAACAGCAATAAGCCAAAGGATGGCAAAAGACATAAAGCTAGCACTAACAAGAATCATCTAGCACAAACCTGTCACTCAAACGACTCTTCACGTAAGTCTCTAACTCTGTCTCGATCAATCTCTAACTTTGATTCCTCGTTCGCGTACGTTCGGGATACTTAGGTACACCAATTAGAATACTTGGTAGGGTATAGGAAGGGTTTTTACTTAAAAAGAAAGAAGGAAACTAAGAAAATATGTTATGTCCTAACCCTTAAAAAGTCAAATTAACGTCGCGTACGGCTGTACGAATATTGGTACACCCGTATCGACCTAAAACTTTTGATGCACACAATTCCTGCGAGCAACGATACGCCTGTACCCCATTTGGTACGCCCGTATGTACTCGATTTTACTGACAAACCCAAATTCCTGCGAGTTCGCGTCCGGCCGTACCACCCTTTAGTATGCCCGTACGCCCTCCAGGACCTAAAATCCCTGTAGTTCCCCTGTCTCGTATGACCGTACGACCAAGCTGTACGCCTGTACCACTTCCTAAAATCCAACCTATGCCTTTTGGTAAGCCTAAACTCCTCCGTAACTATCACAAACTCCCTCGCTAACCCTAACCACACTTCCAAAGCATACCAAATCAGATCTATACGTCGTCCCTTATCCAACCGAGAAGACACGCTTCTCAATGAGGCGACGACACACAGGTCAAGCCAATAGATACATACATAGCAATTTCTCACCAATACATATACACACAAACACAAAACCATCATTATACATTCATACACATCACATATACATAAGGTAAATCCTACCATTCATCTACACATACACACATATAAATGTATAACTCCTATGGTCTCTAATGCGGGTGTAACAAAAGAGGTACGACAAGCGGAACGAGAAGCTACTCCTCTTTCCTTTCTTAGTTCATAATTCATCAAACGTAAAGGCATTTTATTTAAAAAGTGTTTGACTCCTTGTCATTTTATGTATGCTATAACTATTCACTCCATAGATATAAAAGATGAGGTTATAAGATACTTGTCTAATGTCGGTTAGTCTACTCTTGCCTTTATTGATAATCAATGCATAGATAGTCTTATTCTTAAGTTCCTTTACATTTTTAAGCTCAAAATACATAACTCTAGGTATTCATGCACATTTAAAATGTTTTATCATCCATATGTGCTTTTAAAAACTTAATTTGATAAAATATTTTATTTTCATGTGGATGGTATTCAAAGTGCTAAGTTTGCAAACTTTGATAAATATGAGTTTTGGAAAGATATTGTATTGAATATCCTATTTTGTGCTTCTAGTCTTAAGGCATTCTGTTTTAAATCACCTGTTATGTTTTATTATCATCATCTTATCTCTTATGCTTTGTTTGGATGGACTGACTATAATGTTACTATGACCAACCTTGATTTAGTATTTTTGCACTCCATGGTCACTGGTTCACACATTCAAACTGGTCACTGGCTTTAAGAGCAATTTATGAAAGTCGATCATCATAATAACCTCAGTTGGTCTGTTCTTTATGCTACCCATATTTTATACATGTTTCATGATTTGAAGGGTCTTCCTTCTAATGCTCCTTCTCTTGGTCTTTCGGGTCAAAACCTTGATCTTTCGGGTCAAAACCTTGATCTTTCCTTCATTGAACATGCCCTACTTCTAGAGTCTAATAGGTTAAGTGTCTATACCCCTCATAAAAAGTATATTAATAGGCATCTAAAGTACATTCTAATACATGATTTGCCTAATGACACTGTTGCACTTTATGATGTCAAGGCTGTTGAGATTTATCATCACATAAGTCTTTTTATTCCCTCTAATGCTCAGTATTATGAGGATGATACTCCAGCTATTCTTCATCCACCTACTAGTTCTCCTTGTGACTTGGCTCATCGTGAGGCAGCCATGAATCATAAGCATCAACGTTAGTGTAAGGGTGGTTCTTCTTTTATTCTTGAGTCTTTTATTTCCTCTTGTATGGTTGAGTTACTAACCTAACAATTTACATCTCTTAACACTCATCTGGATGGGTTTGATCAATGTTTTAATAATCTAAAGTCTCAGTTTGACATCTTTGATCAGCGCCTTCATCAACATAATCAGGAGTTTCAAGATTTCTACATTTTTATTACTACTACACTTTAGCATATTCAATCTTAATTTGATCCACCTTTTCCTCCCTTTGATTGATGCTTTTTATTGTTGCCAAAGGGGGAGATATGCTTGGATTACATGGATTACACTATTTGGATAGCTTGGACTTGTTTTGGTTATTCATGGTTGTTTTGGACATGTTTATTTTATGCTTTAGTTTGGTTATTTTGAACTTATATTTGGTTTATATTTTATTAGCTTTATACCTATCTCTTATTAGTACTTATTTGGTTTGTGATGTTTGAATATTTGATAGATGATATTTATGTTATGTATGAATTTCTCCCTTTAAGTTTTGTGGTTGATTGATTATATGCTTGAAGTGTGTCACATCCACACACTTAGCATGTTATAATGCATTATTCATATGTGTGATGAATGAGTAAGCATGTTTCTAAATGGAATTATGGTATGAAATGGAAATGAATTTTTAATGATGAGCAAGTATGTAAAATTGATGAAAGAAAAGTATTTTTAAAGTAAATGTTATGTAGGAAGTGTTTAATGTGCTTAAATAAGGCTTTTAGGAAAATGCCTGATATGTTATGTAAGGTGTTATTTATAATGAATGCTTATTGAATTCTTAGTGTGCATGCTTCCATGTATGATTAGAATAAGGTATACATGCATATTATGGATTAGTATGTATAGCGAATATTAATTTGTATTTATAGTACATATTGGTGTGTTGTTTCATGATTTTGGATTACTGCCTAATTGAATACTATGGAATGATGGTTTAATGCCTTTTATGTTAGTATGTCATATGTATGTATATGTAAAACTATGTATATGTATTAGGATGGCATTACATGCTAGGTGGCAATACTTGATTGGTCTAGGTGATAAAAGTCAAAAAAGTAGGCTTAAACTTGTATTTTCTTTCCTTTCTTCTTTTAATATTGTATGGAATGGTTTTTTACTTATAAAACACTCTAAGTAGCAGAACATTTCTTCTTCTTTCTATCTTATTAAGCTTGGAAACCAAAATCCTCAAGGGTTGATGATTCAAGGTAAGTAAAACATGAATTAAGTTAGTTGCTGCACCCTTTTCCTCTTCTTATGCATGTATCTTCTTTGATATTGCTTTTCTTATGATTTTTATAGGGTGAAGCCATGGTTGGTTATGTGGATATGGAGGTTCTTAATTGAGTGACATTGTGTGTGATTTTGATGGAGGATGGTTACTAAGAAACTGAATTGATTTGCTTTTAATGGTTGAGGTTGCGGTTTGGTGTTGCTTGACTTGTAATTTGAGTTTTTATGCTATTTTGTTAGTGCCCTAAGCTTGAATAAGTATTATTGATGGCTGTGGGGATGAGCTTTTGATGGAAGGATGTTTAATGTATGATTTGGTGATTGAATGGTATGCTTGAGATATGTTAAAGTGGTATTTTGTATGAAGTTCCACTTAGAACTCATTATTGGCAGCTTTTGATTTTGGTGCATATTGGTTTTATGTGTGTGTATGACTACTTAATTATGTTATGGCATGCTTCTTTTAGATGTTAAAATGTTTTATGTTTGATTTAAGGTTAGTTCACGAAGGTTAGGGGCTTGAAGAGACTGAATTTTCATGTAAGGATAACATGTAGGCTCATTTTAGGGATATTACTTGTATCTTGAAAAAATACATGTTTTTATGCTTTTGAGCTACCTTTAATGACTTGGAATGAATATGTAACATGTTTAATGATGTTTTGTGTAGTTAGGTTGTCAATGATTCATAAGGTCTAGGGGTTATACTTGAGGGGTTTGTGCATGGAATGCATGGAGAAGGCTTACTTATGTATTAGTGCATGTATGTGTAACTTTGAGCTTATTGGGAGCTGTGTATGCCTTTTTACAAAACTACATCTTGTGGTTATATTTATATCATAGGGCATGGGATTTATGCATGGGTTGTGATTTTAGGAGTTTTCTATGATGAGGTTATTTATTGCACAAGTTTAGTGCACTTTGAATGGAGTTTTTATATGTTGTGGAGTGGAATGCTATAGTTAGAGGGCTATTTTGAGCTACATTACTTCATGATCTTTTGCATATAAATGTGCCTTATTCTAAGTGAGTTACTACTTCCATTTAAGTTAAGTTTCATGCCTTTTTGCTTTAGATTATGCATGTGTAGCATATAGGGGATAGTTTTGTACATTTTCAAACTTCTTATGTAGGCTTATGGAAATTTAGGTTTTGAATACCTTAACGGATGAATTTTTATGCATACAATATATGGTTGGAAAGATCTTTGAGTCTAGTTTCCATTGGTATAAGGATCTTTATGTTCTGAGATGGTTTGATTGGCTTAAATATTCATGCAAGATAGACTATTCTTTTTAGGCAGAATGTTTTTGCACTTAATGTTGTATTTTATTTTAAGTGCTTGCATTGTATGCAATATGAACTTGTTTGAAACACTTGAATGACTGATTATATGCTTATATCTAGAGACTATATGTGGAAGCTTTGGTGATTAGGGGATTCTTTGGTGAATGCTTGAATTATGTAAGCTATTCATGTTGTGTGGTTTGACATTGGTGGTTATATGATCATTCTTATTAAAAGTTAATTCTTTGCAATGTCATAGGTGCTTCAGAGGAAGAATTACATCCATCACTGAGATACGTAGATAAGGGAAAATCTATAATAGGTTTGTGCTAATGTTCTTTGACCAATAATTGGTCCTTTTAAGTAACTTTTCATAAAGGCATGATGATATATGACTTATTAAACGTTCATAACATAGCATAAAGCATACCTACGCATCATGACACATACATTCACACATTCCTTCATAACCATGACATGATATAATAATGTGGAGGTATAAGGAAGGGATGGTTACAAAGCTGAACAAAGTTTGTTATTGATATGTATTTGGTCACATAGTTGAATTTCATCAGGAAATCATAGAGTTGGATTCCTAAATGGAATCACAGAGTTGGATTCCTATATGGAATCATAAAGTTATACATATATATATATAATATGTTCACATGGGAACTAGAGGTATTGGTACATTGGACCCATTATGGGATTGTGCATAATCACAAAGGCAGAGGGATTAATACAGGAAAATCAGAGGGAGAATGCATTACATCATTGCAGTCTCAATGGCATATTCCATCACATGTTATATATTTTTATAGATGGGATTTGAGTGTGAAATGTTATAAATGGATGTTTTATAAGCATATTGTGTTTAATGAAGGATGTATGATGATTATATGACTGAGATCACAGGTAAGGAAAGCTATAGGATATAAGACTTAACGAATTCTGAATTGATCTATTTTATGCTGGAATGGTTATTTCAATGTTATTACTTGCTCATTTTGTTGCTTGTGATCATTTCTTTTACTAGCACCATTAAGATATTTCTCAACATTTGTCATTTGATGAACGCAAGCACTAATGTCACAGGATAGCATGGGGGTTAGTGTTATCAGCAGTTGGTTTAAAGGTTTAGCTAGACATAGTGGTAGAGAACTCGGACTTTCATGACGAACTCCTAAAGCCTCAAGATTATGATATATAACGTGCATAATTATAATGATACCACTGAGGATTTTTGTAATCGAATGTTGAAACTTTGTATGGTTAAGTGTAAACCTATAAAACACTAGGGTTGAGATTCTTGATTGAAGAATCCATTGCCAAACTTGGTATAGCTATACCACAACCATTTCTAAGTAAAACAATTATGATCTCTATTGTAAAAGTTTGAGTGTAAGTCTATAAAACACTAGGGTTGAAATTCTTGATTGAAGAATCCATTTTTGTAATCTTCAAAGAATTTAATAAAACCCTAAGTTGCTATTTAAAAAAGTGGATATAAGCAATTTATATGTCGAACCACTATAACTCTTATGTTGCCTATTTGGGATTTCAATAGCAATAATAATAACAATTATAATTTTAATATCATGATATTGAATTATTAATAACTTATTATTTTATGTTCAATAAATTAAATTATAAGTATAAGTATATTATATTATGAAAATTATAACATTATTAAGAATAAATTATAATAATTATAAAAAAAATAGAATAATATATTATTAATGTGAAATTAATGTTAACCAAATGAGCTAGAAAGAAATCAATAATTATTTCGTAATATATATATATATATATATAAGAATGAAATAGAAGGGTAAAAAAGAGAAATTACTACTCTTGGCTACAGTGATGGTCAGGGGCTCATTTAGTATATACAAGTTGGAATGCCTACCATTTCACAGCAGAAATATTCATAATTACAATTAATAATTATATATTTAAAAACTTTATTCAAACTTTAAATAAATAAAATTGAAACTTGATCATAATAATTTTCTTCACTAATAATAATAATAATAATAATTTTTATGATAGATTACAAACAATTAAATTTAGTAAAAAAATCAATAACTCAGTAAATATTTAAATTAAAGATTTTGCTAAATTTATTAATATATTGTCTAATCTCATTTAACAGTCTATTCATATTATCATTAAGTATAATAAAATTTAATAATAATAATAATAATAATTAACCATATTAATAATAATAATTGTTAATATTTAATTATTAATAATTTATTATTTAATGTTAGATAAATAAAATAATAACTGTAAGTTAAAAAAATAATATAGAGAGATAATAAACTTATGAAAATGTCAAGATTATTAAAAATAAATAGATATTACAGAAAAAATAAGTTAATATTATTAATATAAAATTTAATGAATAAAATTCAATTTCTATCTCTTAAATTTATAGATTTGAATCAATTTAATTTATTAAGGCTAAAAATTAAATAAAAAATATATTTTGATTGTTGATTTATATGTTAAAAAATTATTATAATTTGATATTATTGATATAAAAATTTATAATAATTAAATTAATCATATTTTATGTTCAACTTATTTTTTTCATTTTATTAGACAAAACTATTCTTAAGATAAAAAAAATTAAATAAAAAATTATTTCAATCTTAAAAATTAAGTTCTAAAAATAAATTTTATAATAAATATATTACATTTAATATTTTTATTAAATTATATAATTTTTCTTTTACATAATTTATTTATTTTTGCTTAATAAATTTTTATAATTGAAATAAGAAAAAAAGAAAACCAAAAAGGAAAGAAAGAGGAGCAGGTGGGACATGTACGGTGGAGAAGAAAGGGGACACGTGTAGGAAGGAGGTTGTATTGTAGAGTTGTAAAAAGAAGATGAAAGAAAGGTAAAATCATAAATTTATTATAAAAATTGAAAATTAATATTAGCTATAATGATTTGGAATGCTGTTTTAGTATATAATTATAATATAAATAACTTTTATAATTTTTAAAATACTTTTTTTAAAAATATAAACCTATAAAAGTAATTAAACCTATTTTTCACAATTTGTTTTCCTTTATTTTTGTTTCCTCTTCATTTGTTATGGTTCTTCTTCTTTCTCTTCGTGTTGCTATTTTTCTTCTTTCTTTTTATCATTTTCTTTTTCTCCTTCTTTTTGTCCTCCTTCCCCTCTCCTCATCCTCATTCTTCTTATCCTCCCTCCTTCTTTTTAAATCTAATTTATTTTAATTTTATTTTTTAATTATTTATTTTATAATTTAATTATAATTTTTCATTTTTTTTATTATATTTCTATTTTATTTCTTTTATGATAAATATAAATAAATATATATATATATCAATATATAATATATATAGTATATATTTATGATATATGTGGTATATTTGGTATATATAATATATATATATTTATTATATATATATATACTATATATATTATATATATATTATATAATATGATATATATTTATATACTATATATTATTTACATATGCAACAATAAAAAAATAAAAAAAAGAGTAAAAGAAGAAAAAAATATGAAGAAAAAGAAAAAGTAGTAAATGTAAAGGAAAAAAAGAAATAGAGAAAGAAGAACAAAAATAAAATATGAAGAAAAAAGAAAAAATAAGAATTTGAAAAATGAAGATTTTAAAAAGAGAAAAATTAAAAAGAATAAGATATAAAATATAAAATTAAGAAGAAAAATATAATTTGATAAAAAAATTGATAAATATTTTAATAAAAATTCAACTAATATAAAATAAAAATAAAATCTAATGATATAATATTATAATGGAAAATTATAGTATATCTCAATTAAATAAATAACAGTTTGAACTTATATGTAAATTTATGTGATTAAAAATATGTAATGATTAATTTACCTTTCCTTTCACAATTTGCCCCTTCTTTGTTTCTTTCTTCTTCGTCTGATTCTTCTTCTTCGTCTGGTTCTTCTCCTTTGTCTAGTTCTTCTCCTTTATCTGTTTTTAATAAATATAACTGATTTAATAAAGAATTCTAGAAAATATAATTAAATTATATAGCAAAATGATAAAAGGAAGAAAATAATGATTATTGAAAGGAGGAAGGAGAAGAAAACAGTGATTCTTGAAGGGGCACCTTTCACATTTTTAAATTTTCTTTGAACAAAATTGTTATTTTTTAAAAGTTAATTTTGAACTATTAAAAAATGAAATTCCCCATATTACCCCTATTATAGTTAGGACCCCCGGATGACCATCGCAGATTGTGCTCAAAGCCCAAGCCACGAAAAGTTTGTCTAATCCAATACTTCAATTTTTTTTTTTAACGTTTTTCAGATTTAACTAAATTGCAATTATGAGTAATACTTTTGATCAATTTTTTTCAAAAAAATCTTGAAACTACCTTCATCTAATAAACTATAAATCAATATTATTAATTGTTAATTAGATCATTAATTATCAGATCTCAATGATCAATAATTATTAATAATGATCAATATTGATAAAAGATAATAAAGATATTAATAATAACATAGTAAAAATTTTAAAATTAAATAAGATTAAAATAATAATTATAAATTAAAGAATAACTAAAAGTAAAAGCAAAATTGGTATTCTTTATAATTTCCGTTTACTTGTTAAACAAAGTTCAGCCAAAATTGAATCCCCTTCCCACATGGTTTTACATTGGTGTGGTAGTAACATATAAAACATTTTTATTTTCAGTGATCTCTACGGAATCAAACTTGATTTAACAAGAAAAAAGACAAACCCGGTTACCCATTTCAATGGATTTTTAAGAGCTTTTCTTTTACGACATCATAAAGTATAGTAATAATTACAGAAATAAGCAATTTTTTATTTTATGTTTTTAAAAATCCAAGATCAAAAATTCTTTTTTTTAAATCTATCTAATTTTTTTTAAAACTAAAATATTTTGAGTTTTTTTTTAAAATACCAACTTTTCATCAATATCTCATATCATTTTTTCAATTTCTCGTATCTCTTTTTTTTCTATCTTTTTTATTTTAACCATTATTTTTCTTCTTTTAAATTACTTTTAATAATTATTTATCATTTTTTAAAATTATTACTTTTTATTTTTTATAAAAATATATATGTATCCACTGCTTTTGAAAAGCTGTTTCATGCGTTGGTTGTTTTGTAAAGTTGCTTGGTCAGCTTATTTTGTTTTAGTTTAATTATTTTAATAATAAACAATATTTTATTTTAACATTATTTTTAAATTAATTTATTTAAAATTGTATATAATTTTTCAAAATTCTACATCATGTTAGTATATACTAAATAATTAGGTACATATAACAATTTTTAAAAAAATTGGTTGAAAATGATAAGATTATTTTAAAATATTATTTTTTAAAACAATTTATTAAATCATTAATTTATTTTAAGTTTATTTAGTTGATGAAAAAATTCACTTTAAATTTATTTAAAAGTTTGTTATTTTGACAACAAAATTTATTATTTTAAAAAATTATTTTGTTTGTATGAATGTATGTGTGCATATATATGAATTAATAATAATAAAAATATATAATATAGATAATATAAAAAGAAGAGTGATCATGAGTTTTTGGAAAATGAGACACCTTAAAAAAAGGTAGATGATGTTGGTCTTTTAATATAATTTTTAATTGATAAAGTAAATTAATAATTATATTAATGGATCCTAAATAATTTCATCTAACTAAACACTAAGCAGCCTAAATAACTTATGTTATCAGTAATTGGTATTTGATCGTGTTGTTGTTTATAATATTTAGCGTATTGTGCAATGCAATTAAGAGGAGAATAGTCTTTAAAGAAATCACTTTTTTTATTTTTTTTTAACATGATTGGTCCAAAAATAGAAAGGTAAATTATTTGTTTGTTTCTTGTTTGTTCTAAAAACGAGCAGTAGATTCTATATCCAAAGCTCTGACAATTTTTAATATCAAGTTAAAGTTTATTTTTCATCATATATAAGATATGTATTTGCAGATATACAAAGTGATATATTTGTCTGTAATAGATCTTAGTTTGTGAGGAAGTTTATTTTTATTTTCTTTACTAGAATGTTATGACAAATGACTAGATTATGAGTATTTGATGTAATTTTTATATTTTCCTTGTAAACCTGTTGTATTCCTATTATATATTTTTTGTATATCAATTATATTTTTGTAGTAAATCTTGCATGCTAGAGTTTATATTTCATAAAATATATTGTAAATATTTGTATCTTTAATTTTTTAAACTCGTAAAAAATATAATTTTTAAAACCTTTTATATACTTTTTGTATACCTATCGTATACTTATATAGTAAATCCTTACATATTATTTATTATTTTTCATAAAATATGATGTAAATACTCGTATCTTTAATATTCAAAGTAGTACAAAATATAATTTGTAACCTTTTATATCCTTTATTGTATACTTCTTGTATACCTATCATATACTTATAGTAAAACCTTACATATCAGATATTAAGTTTCGTAAAATATATTGTAAACACTTGTTTCTTTAAAATTTGAAATCGTACAAAATATAATTTGTAAACCTTTTGTATCCCTATGGTATACTTCATGTATACTTATCATATACTTGTAGTAAACCCTTATATATATCAGATATTACGTTTTGTAAAATATATTGTAAACACATGTTTTTTAAAAATTTGAAGTCGTAAAAAATATAATTTGTAAACCTTTTGTATTCCTATTATATACTTCATGTATACCCATCGTATATTTGTAGTAAACTCTTACATATCAGATATTACATTTTGTAAAATATATTATAAATACTTATTTTTAAAAATTTTAAGTCGTACAAAATATAATTTGTAAACTTTTTATATACATATCATATATTTGTAGTAAACCCTTATATATCAGATATTACGTTTCGTAAAATTTATTATAAATACATGATGTCTCTTTAAATTTTGAAGTTATAGAAAATATATACATTATTTGAAAAATGTTTTAATCATGATTTAATATGACTGTTTTACAAAAGATATAGTAAAATCTTTCAAAAATTATGAAAATATGAATTTTAAAAAATTTGAACTGTTTGAAAAAGATATCATATAAGTAATATGTATTGAAATGATTTGAAAGTATGTTTAGAAACTAAAATTGTAAATTATAATTTTTAAAATAATATAATTTTTAAAAAATATACTTTTATATTTTAATAATTTTAAATTTTAAAAAATATTTTTATAGGAAGTAATATATTATATATTAAAAAATAAAAAGTTAAAGAA
>CANYBF010858521.1:0-30342 GCA_948192965.1 Dalechampia spathulata
TGATAGGTACTGTATCGTGGTACAAGAGGTACCGGTGTCTGTCAATTAGTGGCCCGTGCAGGAGAGGTACGAGAGCTAATTGATAACACGGGAGTGAGATGCTCTCCGTACAGGCCAAGAGCGTGAGACGCGCCAAACCGAGGGAGAGTGCATTGACTGGGCTTTCTGTATTGTGCGATGCAATATGGAAGTCTGGTTGGCCGGACATTCCTATTGTGAGATGCAGTATGGATGTCTGGGTGGCAGAGATTGCCGTATGTTTGGTTGTATGACCGTATGATTGGCTGTGTGCCTGTGATAGGCTGTATGCTGTGTGTGATTGGCTGTGTGCCTATATGTATGTATGTGATGCCTGTGATTGGTATTTGTGATGTGTTCCTAGCACCACTGAGATTTATTCTCAGCGATTGTCATTTGATGATCGTAGGTCCGAGTTCAGAGGGAGAGCAAAGGGGCTAAAGGTACAGCAGCTGGTTCGTGTCTTGGACTTCTGGAAGGACTCCTGTTCTTTTGTATATTTGTGCATAGACTCTTTTGTATTAGAATTGGCAGTATACTAAATGTACCATGTATAAGAATCCTTGTATATGTATCCAGGGTTTTCTTTTGTATTGTTTTATATATATTGTTGTTTTCGGATTTCTTATACGAGCATAGCAGGTCAGCTTCCCTTGTGGTATAGTCGTTATTTGCCTGAGACGGGCGGGCGACGGTTATGCTACGGGAGCTTGTCGCATCCTCTTGAGGTTTGGGTCGGGGGTGTGACAAGTTTCGACTTAGGGTTCTACTAGAATCAATCGATTACAAACAAGATTCGATTACAAACAAGATTCTCAACTAAATCTAATACCCCAGTGTTTTTGAAGGCTTACACTCTAACCTTTACAATATCAATCTCACAATCAACTCGAATACAGATTAATCTCTAATGGATTAAGCACACGTCAATCCCCAAAACACTTAAACCTAATCTCTAAGTATATAAATACAATTAAGAAAGTATTTGAGGAATACAAGTAAAAACTTATTTGAAACAGATGACTGAAGCTCAAAAATTAATGCTCTACAAGTATCAACTCGTTAGCAAATGAAAGTGTGAAAAGTTATGTGAAAAACTAGCTGTATAACAGACTTTAAAGTCTATTTTATAAGTTGTGTACGATCGTACTGTTTTCGTACGTCCGTACGAATTCAAAACTATCCGTTAGAAAAAGAGAGGGAACTTTGATACGACCGTACCATCAATTGGTATGCCCGTACCAATCAAATTTTCCTGACAAACAATTTTCCTGCGAGTTGACATACGGTCGTACCACCCAATGGTACGCCCATACCAAACTCAATGAAACAATACACACTTAGTACAGCCAGCCATATGACCGTACTATACAACAAAACTATTTGGTACGCCCGTACTAACACAGAATTGCTTAGAAAAATTGCAAATAACTTAAATTGACTCATACGTGTCTCAACTATCAAAACCTAATGTCTAACATATATGATATAATATTTTTAATTCAAATATTTAATCATGATTTTTTATTTGTATATTCATTAAAATAAGATTATATGACTCATAGGGATTATGCTACAAATTGTGTAACATTTTACCATTGTTTAGCATATTTATTTTCATCATATATTAAATTGTATAATTTTGATTTGTATGATTTTCTATGTATTTGAAAGCTTAAAGAGTTTGTTATAACCTATATAAATTTTTAAAAGCTAAATATTTATTTAATATATTAAAAATATTGATACATTTCATTGCTTTATTAATGATTTTTATTCATATATTGTAATAATTTCACGCTTTTAAATGAATGAGAGTTTTAATCTTATATATGGGAGTCATAATCATGAATTAAAAATAAATAAATGCATCATAAAAATACACAAATACAATGATTAAAAATTTTAAATAAAAATATATACAAAATCATGTAAAATTTAATGAAATTATTAAAAGTTAAATTAATTATACTAAATGTAAATAATATATGAAAATATATTAAAATTGATATGAAAAAGTAACAAAACATAATTAAAAACAAGAAAAATAGAAATATAAAATATGTATATTTTTTTCACATCAACCATATAATTATCTATTCATATATTAATTTTGAACCTCATATAATTCCATGACTAATGCTAATCCTTTTCTATACATGATTGCATCATATTGGATATTATAAATCCTTATAAAATCAACTCATAGTAGTAAAATATATATTCCAATTTTATAATATATCAAATAATTCATAATATTTGAATATAATTTGATTTATTTATATATATTATGAAATAATTAATAGATATTTTATTAACATAATAAACTCTTTTTTTTTTATTTATATCCATTGATTAATGCTAACGTCTATCACTTTATTTCCCTCATTCCAACCATAAATGTTAGTTTAGATATCCTTATTTATTATTTGCTACCATTGGGTATAAAACGTGTGTTTCATCCATACAAGTAAATTTCATGTGATGATATATTATTAATATTTATAATTTTTTTTTTCACATCTCGAAATTTGGTTCAATTTAATTCGAATGAAATTATTTATAAATACGAATAATGAAATATTCAAAAATTTTAACATACGAAAACATTAAAATATTTGCCTTCATCAAAATTATAAAATCCAAAATATAATATTTTAAGTTAGATATTTCACATAAAATTATGATATAAGTAATGACATAATCTCATGCATTTTAAAAATAAAAATAAAATATTATAATGTAAATATTATAAGGAATAATAAAATTTCATAGTAATGATTTTTATTCATTTTTTGTAAAATATATATTAAATTTTCATTTTAATGTTAATATTTGTAGTTTCATCCATAAATTATGAGGATATATTATGTCATTTACATTAGAGTGTAATTAGTTAATTAAATAATATGATATTATTTGATAAATACTAATTAATATAATTTTTAATAATTTATTGTTGGATTTATATAGAAGGTAAAAAAAATTAAGGCTTGTTATAAATTCTAATGACAAATAGTTCATAGTTTTGTTGTGCAGTAAAATTATTGGGGTGTATATGTAAATAACTGAAAATGTTATGATAGTTTTTTAAAAATCGAAGGATTAAAGTGTTGTTAGCATAAACTTTGAGCCCTTATTAGTAATTTTCCTTTAAGTTTTGAAGTGTTGGAAGATATCATAATGCCCCTGGCTTTTCTATATCTTCGTTTTGTCATTTTCTCCCTTTACCCCTCTCTCTCGCACTCGCCGGCAACCGGCGGAGAATTAATATAGAAGGCAAATCCACGCATTTTGAAAAGGAGATCGATTAAAATTAATCAGTAACATTCGGAGCTAAAACAATGTCAGAAGAGGAAAAATTGTTAAAAGAGGCCAAAAAATTGCCATGGGAAGATCGGTTGTTACATAAGAATTGGAAGGTTAGAAATGAAGCTAACATCGACCTGGCTGCACTTTGCGATTCTATCACCGACCCTAAAGATCCTCGTCTTCGTGAATTTGGTGAGTTTCATTTCATTTGATTATTTTTAAGGTTTTGATTTAGTTTGTTTTGCTCAGATCTGATTATTTTAGTTGCTCAATTGATCTATGTGCATTTTGATTTAATTTTATTTTAAAAAATGCGGAATGTGTTAGGTCACTTTTTTAAAAAAACGGTTGCGGACTCGAATGCACCTGTTCAAGAGAAGGCACTTGACGCGTTGATCGCATTTTTAAGAGCTGTTGATGCTGATGCTGGAAGGTGAAGTAATTGTTGTTGTTATTTTCGTTATTATTATTATTATTATTATTATTATTATTATTATTATTTTGTTTTTTTGTTGTTGTTTGTTTCGTTTTGATTTTTTTTAGTTATTGAATTTAAAGTTAGAGATAGTTGATTTTTCTTAGGTATGCCAAAGAAGTTTGTGATGCCATTGTGGCTAAATGCCTCACTGGTCGACCGAAGACAGTGGAGAAAGCTCAGGCTGCATTCATGCTGTGGGTGGAGCTGGAGGCTGTTGAAGTTTTTCTGGTAGGTTCATTGCTAAGCTCTTTTTTGTAGCCAAATGCATGGTTTTGATTCAAAATGTTGTTGATTACTAGTTTTAAACGCATTTTTCTCCCTTTTCGACCTGGAAATTGCTGCATATAATTTACTGGGACGTTGCATGCTTCAGTTAGTACATTGGAATCATTTTACTTGTTCTTATCATTTCAAAATTTACTTTGAAGTTGGTATTTTTGATTCATGTGTTGTGATGCATAATTTTGTTTTCTTCCTCTGACTGAAGTTCTGCTACGGTGAACTTTCATCCATCATGCTCATGGAAAATTTCATAGAAATCATACATTTCTTGTTATTATTTTTGCTGTTGAAGTTAGGATATTTGCCGAATGCATGTTACTGGTTTGGTTAACCTGAGCTTCTTACAAATGTGTTGGATTTGGGGAGAATGGGTGTGAAGTATTAACAAGATAGCTTTTCTTATCCCTCGTGTACTTTTGGGTTGAGAGAGGAAACTGATGGTTGGTTTTCAAGGGAGATCAGGTAAAGGTAGATTAGCGCTGTTTATAGCTTTTGTAGTCAGTGTTATCACCAGTTGCCTGGATGCTTGCGTTTTGTACCAAGCAAGGCAATGGGAGGCATCTTCAGGCAAGCATTTTGCCTTGCAGTTTTTTTCTTTAAAAATAAAATTTTAAGGACTCCTTACAATGGCAATTCCTTTAATTAAGGCTTCAAACTGTCAATGCTTATTTTATTTGAGAAACCAAAATGTTCCTTCGTTTGGGAAAAGAAGAGAATGGTAGATCTCTATTTGGTAAAAGAATAGAAAAGAACATTGATGGAATTTGAAAACTGAAAAAATAGATAAATTGGAAATAAAATGTTTCTTATAAAATGTAAAATTTTCTGCGTAATAGTACATTGTATGTAAAAGGTTAGTTAGTTTACATTTTTATATCACGTTGTTAAATTGGAAAATTTTCTTCCTTTTTTATATAGAAAGTTAAATTTTGATGATAAAATTAGTGGTTTTCAAATTGTATAATGTATTAAACATCTTATGCAGTACATAAATTGCTTAGAAAAAAGATGATATAAATTGCTTAGAAAAAAGATGACACCTCACTTTGCTCAGGTGAGCACCTACTGCGGCAGGCAACACAAGACTTTCTTGCCTTTGCAATGCTTAGTGATGTTGTGCAGGATGATTTTGGAAACTGTCTTCTTTTCATTGAAAACGAGTTGGCATAGACTTGACTTAATATAACTTGTTTTTTTTTAATTATATGTTATCCAAAAAAGTTAGAAAGACAAGAAATAGCAGTATGTATATTGACTAGAGCGCGAACTGTTGAAGAGTGCTGGTATGCTCTTGCATCTCTTATGGCAGTTTTAAATATGGTCCGTTTATCTAGTAGTTAACTTTGTTGGATCAACAAGCTGTCAATGATTCTGTTCTTGTGGTGGAGGCAATGATGCTTCTTCATAGTACAGAAGGCCATAAAGGATGATAAATTGGGTATCCTTGAAAATATGGCATGAAAATGGAAAAATGTTGCTTGGTATAAAAATATTGCTAGTCTGTGTCACAATTTAAAGTTTTGGTTCTCTGGTTCATGTGGTTTGATGCTAAAATAATAGATGAAAAATGGAAAAATGATCAATTTGGTCTGAGTTTATTTATGTGGCTGAAATCTTCAATGCATGCAATATGAACTACATCATTCATTCATTGATTTAGAGGGGTTCTATTAAGATAACCGAAAATAGCTTTACCTTGGGCATTATGATTCTTGCTTGCATTTCTTATTTATGCCTAAACTGTGAGATAATTGTAGGATGCAATGGAGAAAGCAATTAAGAATAAAGTTGCCAAAGCTGTAGTGCCTGCAATAGATGTCATGTTTCAAGCGTTGAGGTTTGTGTTGTATAATTTATTTTTATAAAGCATCATCTTTTATTTGTTTGTCTAAGTGTCCATTGTGATTTTCCTTGATATCAGTGAATTTGGTGCCAAAATTGTTCCCCCAAAGAGGATTTTAAAGATGCTTCCAGAATTGTTTGACCATCAGGATCAGAATGTTCGTGCATCCTCAAAAGGTCTAACTCTGGAGCTTTGTCGTTGGATTGGGAAAGACCCAGTAAAGTCAATTTTGTTTGAGAAGATGAGGGATACAATGGTATGGCTAGTTACTTTTAATCCCTACCATTCATCTATGTTTTTTTCTGTTGCCTGTATATTGTTATTAATTGACTTTTTTTCCATTTGAAGAAAAAAGAACTGGAAGCTGAGCTTGTCAATGTTACGGGGACAGCTAGGCCATCTCGCAAGATTAGGTGAATGCTGTAAAGGGATATTTATGTAGTTTTGAAGTCTGTCTTCGTTTTTCCATTGTATCCTTTGGATTGTTTAGTTACTGTAGTTGATTTTGTAGTCTTTTCTTGTTGCATTAGGCTTGTTTCTTTCATTTCTTGGCCTTTCGTATTTCTGTTTATTCATTTGATTACTTTGACCATTTTAATGATTTCTGTTTTCATGCATCCATTTGAGCCAATATGATTTATCTAATTTATTTTTTTTGACCTGCAACTTTTTACTTATGTTGTGGGGGGTGATACATCCACTTTTTAAACCGTTTGTGGTCTTTCCTAACTATAGTACCATGGTTGGATATGTCTGACTCTGTCAATTTTTAGAAATACAACGATCAGTTTTTGTGTGCTTTAGTAGGTCAACTATTTTAACATTCACAAGGTTTGCTCGTTGTTCTGGTTTATGTATGCCATTTTTTGGTTCTGTAGTGTTATATTTCAGTTTCATGTATTCTGTCAAGTTCTGAAGTCTTGAAATCTCTGATGTTATCGTGTAACACATGGTTGTGAGTTAATATTCTATTGAAGTTAGTTTTATCATCTATGCTTCTCATCTCTGGTTGTGATGTAATTAGATCTGAGCAAGACAAGGAGCCAGAGCCAGAAGCTGTGTCAGAAGTTACTGGTTCTGGCCAATCAGAAGAAGCCGCATCTGATGGTATGTGATTTATTTGATACATTCTATACTAAATTGCTCCTAATTGCTGCCTCATTAAAGCCCCTGACAAATATTCCAATTTTTGATATGTACCAATGATCAGCTCCTCAGGAGATAGATGAGTATGAACTTGTTGATCCTGTTGACATTTTGACTCCTTTGGAAAAGTCTGGATTTTGGGATGGAGTGGTTAGTGGTGACACCTTTCAATTTGTTGCAATTCTTATTCTTTTTAACATCTTAGTACTATTTTCCCCTTATATTGTTCATTTTTGTTTTTATCGTTTTTTATATTTTTATTTTGTTATCACTGTTGTACCTTCTCGTTCAGAAAGCAATGAAGTGGTCAGAAAGAAAGGAGGCTGTTGCGGAGCTCACCAAGCTTGCTTCTACAAAAAGAATAGCACATGGTGATTTCTCAGAAGTTTCTCGGACACTGAAGAAGGTATTTTCATACTTAATTAAGCTTAGAAACTATTTTAGATCTCTCCTGTTTAAAGTTGACATAAGCAGGCTAATGATCACTTAAACTTATTCTTAATAGAGTTCTTCTGGATTAATGGTCATAATGTTGTTTGTGATGTGCTGAAATGTTTTTTCTTTCCCTATTCTTGCAGCTTATTACGGATGTAAACATTGCTGTTGCAGTTGAAGCCATCCAAGCTATTGGCAATCTTGCACGAGGTTTAAGAACTCATTTTTCTGCGAGTTCTCGCTTCTTGTTGCCAGTTTTGCTTGTAAGTAGAATGTACTTGAAGTTTTGTGCGATTGCACATGCTCATGTAGAGAGTGGACTCAAAGTCTCATCTCTAACGTTGGCTCATATTTTCTGTGCCAGACATGAGTTTCTAGATGCGTACATGTTGAACATGCTTGTGTTTTTGTGAGAGCAACTCCCTTTTACTCTGTTGTTTATCTAACATGATGATTTTCTTTTCTGAAAGGAAAAATTGAAAGAGAAAAAACCAACTTCGACCGAGTCACTTACACAAACGCTTCAAGCATTGCACAAGTCTGGGTGCCTGAATCTTGTTGACATTGTTGAAGGTAAGCTCTGTTTACTTTTCAAGCTTTCATGTTTTTCTTGTTTCTGTTTTTTTGTGACCTTTCCCTTCTTTTGGGTTACAGAACTATATTTTATTGTTCATGCTGGACATTTTTTTTTCTTTTTTTCTTTTATGTCTTTATTTGAGACCTGAAGTTCTAAAGGTAGTACTTTCTTTACCCTTTTACTGGTAGCAATGAGCAATTTATGAGGAAAAAATCGACCAATTTTAAGTAGACTAAATCTCACACATATGATTATTATTCTATTTATAAAATTATGCCCATTAAAGGAAAATAATTTAAAATAAATTTTATTGTACTATAATCCAAATCTCTCTCTTTTTATAATCATTTCCCTTCTGTTTTATTGCATTGTCTTACCTCTTGTGGTTTCTCCACTTTTCACCGATATATTTTGGTTGGTTGACTTCTCCAAAACCCATCTCCGTTTTCTTTCTGGAAATACCTTTAGCCTGCTAGTGTTGTTTTCAATTAACCAAAAGCAAGTCATTTTAGGGCTGTAACTTTAGATGGGTTATGTGATTTTGAATATTACACTGTTCATTGCAGATGTTAAGACAGCAGCTAAAAATAAAGTTCCTCTTGTCCGCTCGTTGACCTTGAACTGGGTAACATATTGTATTGAAACCAGTAACAAGGCTGTTATTTTAAAGGTTCATAAGGATTATGTCCCCATTTGTATGGAGGTAGTGCCTTCTTTCCTTAAGATGCCATTAATTACAGTGCTGCTTCATATTGTTCTGAACAAGTTTTTGCATCACCTTAAGTAAACTTCTTTGTATGCTTATGCTTTTTTAGATCTCAAGAAAATCTAATGTATGTTGCTTTTGCTATTTTTTAAGACATTGCAAAATGGTTATCTTTGGTATAGAATGTGTATGGGCTGAAACCCACTGATAGTCCACACTGCTTTTGATTCTTCAAGCTATATGTATACAGTTCTGCTTATGTCTGGCTGGCTCTATGCTTGTATGTCCTTGCAACAATTGTAAAAAATAAGTTCTTCCTATCCCAAGTTTTAGGCAGTTCTTGCTTTTGTTGTCAAACTTATCTACAAGTTTGTATATATTTGTTTCATGTCATGAAGACAAAAACAGAAAATGAAGAAAAAGAAAAACATGTAGAAGATGGACGTATTGAAGACTTCATTTGTGGAAGTCTAACTCTGGTTGCTTATCCAGAGTGCAGTTTGTGAAGTTAACTTTTCATGTACTACACCATGTTATAGGATCTTGAGGAGGAAATGATATCTATTGAAGGCTGATGCGCGTTGCTCATTTCCCTCCAATTTTTTGAAAAAAATAGAAAGATACCACCTAGCTATTCTTACTTTTATATAGCATCATAATTTATCTTGTTTTCACCCTAATCAATCTTAGAATTATAAACAATCTGAATTTTTTTCATCCTCAATTCCTGATCAGAGTTTGAACTGTCTGGTTGTGCAAATGTATATTTTGGTTGTCTATTGCAACTGTTGCTCCCTGTTCTTGATCTTAACATTATAAATTGGTTTCTTCAGAGCCTTAATGATGGAACTCCTGAAGTTAGAGATTCAGCGTTTTCTGCTTTGGCAGCAATTGCTAAGGTAATCTTCCTTTTCAGAACATATTTACTACTGTAAATTTATTTACTTCTGTTAAAAGTTGACCGTTTTTTCTTGACTTTCTTAGCTGGTAGGAATGAGGCCTTTGGAGAGGTCGTTGGAGAAATTGGATGATGTGAGAAAAAAGAAGTTGTCTGAAATGATTGGGGGTTCAGGAGGAAGCTCAGGTGGAACAAGCTCAGGTTTGTTCATAGTTTCTATGTGCATCTTTTGACATCAGTTATAAATTATCTACAAGTATTACTCTTATTTTGATGTGTTTTTCTGTATCCTCTTTGTTATCATGCACCAGCTACTGTTCAAATTGTTAGTGGGAGTGTGTCTTCTGCAGAGGTGGGTACATACTTGCTTCTTACGTTGATGTTCTTTTTTTTTTTTCAATTGGCACTTGTGTTATCTTTGCATCCATTATCAAAATTATTGGAGATATAATAACTAGAAAACCTTTTTGAACTTGTCTGAAGAAGTGTGCTATTCCTTCCTCTTTTTCAACACATGTAGCAATGTTTTTCCAATGGTTGTCTCAATCTGAGTTGTTCTGGTAGTATGAAGAATGACACTCGTATTATATTCATTTTTCTTCATGGAATTTGAATTTTTGAATTTTTTGGGCTTTCTGCATAGAGAAATATGTTACTGTTCTCAAATTCTACTTTATGCCCCTGAAAAACATGAAAACCAAAATCCAGTAGTTGGTAACGAGAATGATAGTGTTGATACGTGTCATTAAGGGTTACACTTTTCCTTGCTTCAATTTAGTTGATTTTAAATCACCGTGGAATTTTTGTTGGATGTAAATTTTGCAGTCATCTGAAGGCTCATTTGTTAGGAGGTCAGCAGCAAGCATGCTTACTGGGAAGAAGCCCGCTCCAGCAGCTGTGGGTATCTCTTCCTTGTATATTGGTTTCCTTCGAATTGGTCTACCATTTGACCTTGTTTCTTTGGTGTTCCTCTTTATTATATATTTCAGCCGGCTAATAAAAAAGCAGTGGCTAATAAATCAGGCACCAGCAAGAAAGGTGATGGGGCTGGAAGAAATGAAACCTCAAAAGCAAGTGAACCACCCGAGGATGTTGAGGTAATGCATTGTGTTGTGTTGTTCATAATGTCATTTACCCAATGAGTTTCTTGGTACCTGATATTTTTCTGCCTTCGTTTCTTTTACTATTTGCAGCCATCAGAAATGACTCTTGAAGAAATTGAAAGTAGATTGGGGTCTTTTATACAAGCAGAAACTATTTCTCAATTGAAGAGTACCGCATGGAAAGAAAGGCTTGAAGGTACGCTGCCATATTTCCTGTAACTTGTAACTACTTGTAATAGTATATGAAATCTTTGAATGATTCTTTATGAGTTGATACCTGTTTGGCTGTCACTACTTGTCCAGCGAATTATATTGAACCCTTGAGGCAGTAAATGTCTCTCAAATTCAGAGTTTGATAATTGCCAGTTTTTTTCCTTCATTCTCATGATATTTGTGCGTTCATTTAAAAGGTGCAGTGCAAGTCTTTAAATCCATTGTTTTATTTCATAATTACATTGAACTCTGACCCTTTTATCTTATTTTAGCATTGATGTGGATTAGTGTTCAAATGTGGAGATAATAATCATGGTCATTTATGATGCCAACTTGTATGAATTTTGACAATGGTTGCATTGCAAAAGTTGGTGTTCTTTTTCCTTTCCTTTTTATGGAATGTAAATAATTTACAGATATCTGTTGAGAGTAGCTAGCCTTTGCCTTTTCCATGTCTTGTAGTTAAGTCCTCTTTTAATATTTATTATCATGGCGCTATGCATGCAAACTTAATAAAATAAACTGTCATTTTTGCTTTGAATTAATTGTTATCTGTAAATTATTTTATAGGTTAATGTTATTGTTTGAATATATGACTTGATTTCTAAATAGTAAGACAGTAATTATCCTATAATTTTTCATTGTATTCTCCTTTATAGCATGAAGTCATTCTAATCTATCCTTTGTGGTTGTTAATGCAACCTTTTGGTACTTTTGGCAGCAATATCCTCATTTAAACAACAGGTTGAAGGACTGCAGGGCCTTGATCAGTCTGTAGAGATATTAATTCGTTTGCTCTGTGCCATTCCTGGTTGGAGTGAGAAAAATGTTCAGGTATTTTACGTTTTGACATTTTAATTTGATTGTCATTTTCTTCTGCTTAACTGTATTTAATACAAAAAATTTGATCAAAATGCAGGTTCAGCAACAAATGATTGAAGTTATTACATACCTAGCTTCGACTGCAACAAGGTTTCCAAAGAAATGTGTTGTACTCTGCCTTCTGGGTGAGCATTAGATTTTTAGATGGTTATTCATTAATTTTGAATCAATACTGGAACTAGATTATAGAGAGAGTATCTTGATATTCAGTTACTGGTGCAATTGCATTTTCCTTGCCTTTAGACTGCAGGTTATTTATTCTGTAATTCAGCTTAACTTGATTTCTCTTTTCTATTTGATAGGAACTAGTGAACGGGTAGCAGATATTAAAACCCGAGTGCATGCCATGAAGTGCCTTACTACTTTCTCTGAAGCAGTAGGTCCAGGATTTATTTTTGAACGAGTAAGTGTACTCACTGTTTATTGTATATTTTTCTGTGGATAAGTTTAGCATGTTGCATGCCTTAAACATATAGCTTTGATCCTGAATTTGATAAGTTTACTAAAGCTGGTTCTTGAATTTTCCTTTCACATTTCACATACTTTTGTCCTGGTTAATTTTTAAGGTGTTCTTTTTGTAGCTTTACAAGATAATGAAAGAGCACAAAAATCCTAAGGTTCTCAGTGAGGGAATATTGTGGATGGTTTCAGCAGTTGAGGATTTTGGTGTATCACATTTGAAGCTTAAGGTTTTTTCACTTTTCCTTAAAAATCTATTCTTTACTTGTTATGATCATACCTTTAATTATGTTGCTGTTTTTTTTCCAGAAAAGAGAACTTATATTAATCGAGGATGCATGTATTGCAGGATTTAATTGATTTCTGTAAAGATATTGGATTGCAGTCGAGTGTGGCTGCTAGTAGAAATGCCACCATTAAGCTTCTAGGTGTTCTACATAAATTTGTGGGTCCAGGCAAGTGATCATTTAATCTAGGACTTTCTACATTGCTCATATTCATAATGCTTCAAAAATTTTTCATGTTGTTTTTATGTCCTGCAGATATTAAAGGGTTTCTTTCTGATGTTAAACCTGCACTTCTCAGTGCACTGGATGCTGAGTACGAGAAAAACCCTTTTGAGGTAATGCCAAGATAATGTTGTATTTGTCAGTAAATCTAGTTGTTTAGTTTTAATACCTTTGCATCCATCTTTCAGGGTGCTTCAGCTGCTCCGAAAAAAACAGTAAAGTCATCAGAATCAGTTACTTCGGTCTCTGCTGGTGGATTGGACAGCCTGCCACGTGAAGATATTAGTGGAAAAATAACACCTGCTTTGCTTAAGAGTATGGAAAGTCCTGATTGGAAGGTACGGCTATCATATGAAGCATGGGCATGACTTTTGTGGTCTTGCTACTTGTCTGAATATTATTATTAATGTATGAAACCTCTGTTTTGTATGTTCTAGGTTCGTCTGGAGTCAATTGAAGCTGTCAATAAAATCATTGAAGAGGCTAATAAACGCATTCAACCAACTGGAACTGGTAGGGTTTTGTTTGCAAGTTTTATTGTTACTTTTTTGTTCACAACTGGTTACTAATTTTGAATTGGCACATTAACACACAAATGCCACTATGCCATTATGATCTTTCTGATTTATTTGTCAGGTGAATTGTTTGGTGCTCTTAGAGGACGTCTGAATGACAGCAATAAAAATCTAGTTATGGCAACTTTGACCACTGTTGGTGGCATTGCATCTGCTATGGGGCCAGCTGTTGAGAAGTCAAGCAAGGTTTTTCATAAAGCTCTTTTAGAAAATTCTGTTTTTTATTTGTTGACGTGCAGAAAGCTGGAGATGAGTATGGTGTACTTTTCTTGCAGGGCATTCTAACAGACATGTTGAAATGCCTTGGTGACAATAAGAAACATATGAGAGAATCTGCTTTGACTGCTATGGATTCTTGGGTTGCTGCTGTTCATCTAGATAAAATGGTATTTATTGTCCAATTTTAATTTTGAGTGGATCTGATAATTTGATGGGTTTATTGACTATTCCCTTGCTGTAGATTCCATGTATTGCAACAGCACTGATGGATGCTAAGCTCGGTGTTGAAGGGCGCAAAGATCTATTTGATTGGTTGTCAAAGCAGCTTTCTGGATTAAGTGATTTTTCTGATGCTATACATCTGCTGAAACCAGCTGGCTCCGCTATGACGGTAAGTTTTCTTATATCTATCTATATGTATATATATATATATTATGGTCCCAACTATCACATTTAAGACTTAATTAAATTTTGTTGCCTGGACTTTTTAGAATCAGATATGTTAGACCATGAGCAATAGTTATGCTCATATGTGGCTATCTCTTGGGCACTCCTCGTGTTGTTCCTTTCAATTTTAATGTAAATTGGGGGTTTTTGTTACATAGCTTTCATCCGGTACTTCCATAGCTCACCAAGCGCGTTGTTGTTCCCTTTTAACTTGTGCTATTATTTTCTGTAACTTCTTTAGGATAAATCATCAGATGTTCGAAAAGCAGCAGAAGCATGCATCACTGAGGTCTTGAGGGTTTCTAATCAAGAAATAGTATGTATACTACTGTTACTTCTCATTCTTTGGAGATGAATTGCAAATATGAAATTTTTATGTATGGAATCTGTGCAGGTTGAGAAGAATTTAAAAGATCTTCAAGGACCAGCCTTAGCTCTGGTTCTTGAAAGAGTGAAACCATATGGTGCTTTCCAAGGTGTGTTGTTTTCAGTGGCTTGGATGGTTCTTTTATGTCTATGTGCAGTTATCTTCCAGTCAACATATGTTTTAAGAAAATTATATTTATCAGAATCATTTGAACCGGCAAAATCAACTTCAATGGGGCCAGCATCTAAAACAAGTGCGAAGGTTGGAAGGTCTGTTACAAATGGCGTCTCGAAACAGGCAAATAGAGCCATATCTTCAGTATGTATCTTCTGTTTGATCTATGTGTTTCTCAAGTCATAGTGAGTACAATAGTTACATATTGCATGTCTTCATTAGAGGGCCATACCAACAAAAGTTCCAAGGCCAGAGTTAATGATGTCCGTTCAGGATAGAGCTTGTCATTCTCAAGCTTTGTTAAATGTCAAAGACTCGAACAAGGTATGAGCTATGCAACTGGCTGAAACTTTCACTAAAACTAAAATAATTTGATAACAACTGTTATTTCACATGTTATTTTAGGAGGATAGGGAAAGAATGGTAGTCCGCAAGTTCAAGTTTGAAGAGTTGCGGATTGAACAGATTCAAGATCTAGAGGTTTGTTTTGCTTTATACTTGGATTTTTTTTAATGCATCCTTTATCCTTTCTATTGCACGTATCCATAGAATCATGTTATTGCCTTGAATGCAGAATGATATGATGAAATATTTTAGAGAAGACTTAAACAGGCGGCTCTTAAGTGCAGATTTTAAGAAACAAGTTGATGGCCTGGAGATGCTACAAAAGGTCTTTAGCTGTTTGACGCTTTACTTAATTAGCTGTGTTTGACATTTTACTCAAGTGTTGATGAGTTGTCATTTGATTTCTTTGCTTTCCACCGAGTTTGTTACAGGCACTTCCTAACATATCAAAGGAACTCATTGAAGTTTTAGATATCCTTTTGAGGTGGTTTGTGTTGCAGTTCTGTAAATCCAACACAACTTGCTTGTTGAAGGTAGTTTTGTCATTCGTTTCTTGGTATTATTCATTTCTCTAAATCCACTGACATTTGTTCCTTCTGTATGGACAGGTACTGGAATTCCTTCCTGAACTTTTTGAGATGCTGCGGGCTGAGGCCTATACATTGACTGAATCAGAAGCAGCTATTTTTCTTCCATGCTTGATAGAAAAGGTTACTGGGAAGCTTGAATTTTGATTTACGTGTCTATTAATATTTGACTAGTTCACCAGTGCATGCTAATTGTTTGAGATTTAGCTGTAATATCAATAAATGAAGTTCTGTAATTGTTAAGTGAGTTTCTAAATATATTTTTACATGTTTTTTTCTCTTTATTTATTTTTGCTTGTCAACTTACTAATGTTTATGTGCTGCAGTTGGGGCATAATATTGAGAAAGTGCGTGAAAAGATGCGTGAGCTCACTAAACAGATTGTTCATTCGTATTCTGCATCAAAAACTTTTCCTTATATTTTGGAAGGCTTGCGCTCTAAAAACAACCGTACTCGGATAGAGTGTGCTGATCTTGTTGGATTTTTGATAGAACATCATTTATCTGAGGTGCCAATGGGTTCTTCCCCGCTCTTTTAGTCAAACTCTTGCCTTTTTGTGGTTGGCTCTCTGTGTCCATCTCCGCTTCAAATGCTTCTTAGCATGCTTATCTTTTTTGTAATTTTTTGCTTGCAGATTATGGGACAATTGAAATCACTGCAAATTGTTGCAAGCCTGACAGCCGAACGGGATGGTGATACCAGGAAAGCTGCTTTGAATACGCTTGCGACTGGCTACAAGATTCTCGGTATGTAATAATATTCATTGTGCTGTTTGCAAGGCTTTTAAATTATATTTTTCTGCAACTTATCTGCATTTTCTTCATTTGCATGTTTTATTGTTGTTTATGAGTGATATCTGTTGATGTTTTATTGTCCGTCTATGCTTTAGTTTCTGTTGATGATGGTTTTGGAATAGACTTTAAATTAGTTCTCTCAAAAATTTGCTTGGTTTTATTTATTACTTTTTTCATTCTTTCCAAGGTGAGGACATTTGGCGTTATGTTGGGAAGCTTACAGATGCTCAGAAAAGTATGCTAGATGATAGATTTAAGTGGAAGGTGAGAATGAAATTTTTCTATGTTATTTTCCATTTACACGCCTTTCTGAAATTTTCTTTTTTGGCAGGTTCGAGAAATGGAGAAGAGAAAGGAAGGCCGACCAGGTGACTCTAGAGCTGCTTTAAGACGCTCTGTCAGGGAAAATGGGTGCGTATCTTCTGGCGGTACTTGCATTGAATTTTCATCTGTATGTCATGATTGTTTTAACTCTTATTTGTAAATGGATATGTTGGCTATAAGATTCTTGTTCCCGAGTGTACCTAGTATTGCATGAGCACTGTATTTTCTCAGCTCGCATGTGTATTTGCATGTGTAACTGAGATTAGAAGAATGTTTAATACCACAAGTTATTTGAAACTAGGAATATAATTTTTTTATATGAAAATTTACATTTTTCTGTGTCTATATTTTACAACAGCAAATTGTTTGTTTCATTAAAATTCCTTTCCTTAGCTTCACGGAAAGGCAGTTAGTCTCCTAGCATCATTTTGCAGTGACACTGGACTCCAATGATTGCAGTACAACATGGCTCACAATTGAGTTGTACTTATGTAGCTAGGCCAATCCAGATCGTCAGTTGTGGTTGTTAGTTTGAAAGTTAGCAGGATTTGTTGTTTATCCTTGTTTCCTTATCTTGCATGTCTGTGTATAAGAGGCAGTCCCTTTCTCTGGGCATAGGCAAGTTAGTGTTAAGATATGTTTATATCGTCTATGTATTTGTGAATACATGTTTCCCAAATAGAGATACTTTTGTCTCATCTTTCATCTGTGCTTGCCAGGTTCGATTTGGCAGAACAAAGTGGGGAAGTTTCACAATCAGTTTCTGGCCCAACAATTTTGAGGTACGTTGCTTTTCTAAGGATTTTAGGTTAAGTTGATGTTCTAAAATTAGTAGAAAACTATAATTCTTATTCTTCAACTGAACTATACATTTGTTCATGCCTAGGAAAAATTATGGTGCACATGAACTTCAACTGGAAAGACAGATGATGCCTCATGCAGTGACTAGTATAAATGGCCCCACGGACTGGAATGAAGCTTTAGATATCATATCATTTGGATCCCCAGAGCAGGTTATGTTTTTACTACCTTTGATCCTTCATAGTTTAATAGAAATAATGTTTTGATCCTTCATAGTTTAATAGAAGTAATGTTTCTTATGCTATTTTATTTCTAAATGTGTTATGATGATATTTGTACTACTTATTTTGCTTTGGATCTAATAATTGTTTTTGACCTCATTTTCTCTTTTGCATGTGTATTTCTTTCATGGATTGAAGTTCTAAATTATATAACATAATCACTTGCAGTCTGTCGAGGGAATGAAAGTTGTGTGCCATGAGTTGGGACAGGTCACTGGCGATCCTGAAGGCAGTGCAATGGATGAGCTTGTAAAAGATGCTGATCGCCTTGTCTCATGCTTGGCAAGCAAGGCAAGTACTCTTGGCGACAATATCATAATAAGTCATCTTGTTTTCTCCAATCCTCATATTTCTGCATTGAACAGGTAGCCAAGACCTTTGATTTCAGTTTGACAGGAGCTTCCTCAAGGTCTTGTAAATATGTCCTTAACACATTAATGCAGGTAATTTACTACTGCGTTAAGATGTTGCCTTGCATATGTTTTGCTTCATTCCCTCGGTTGAATACCATGAACTGTGATTAGATTAAGGCAGAGAGAGTGGGTATCCTAGTCACGACAACTGATATTTGAAATTGTCTGAGAGAATAATTAGTTCCTCCTCTTGGTTAAATCTTGTTGCAAATCACTGAATCAAGTCCTTGACTAAGTACTTATTTGGATTTGTTGCAGACATTTCAAAATAAAAGACTTGCTCATGCTGTCAAAGATGGCACACTTGACAGTCTGATAACTGAACTTCTACTCTGGCTATTGGATGAAAGGGTTCCTCATATGGATGATGGTAGCCAACTTCTAAAAGCATTGAATGTCTTGATGCTAAAGATTCTGGTAAAATATTTGGCTGTGATGTTTCTGTTTCATGATAAGTTGAGCACATATTTAACTCTGTACTTGACAAATTTTACATACAGGATAATGCTGATCGAACATCATCCTTTGTTGTCCTGATTAATCTCTTGCGTCCGTTGGATCCCTCAAGATGGCCTTCACCTGCATCAAATGAGACATTTGCAATTAGGAACCAAAAGTTCTCTGATCTTGTTGTCAAATGTCTAATAAAGCTCACAAAGGTAATTGTTTGTTGTCAAATGTATAGTTTAAGAGTTTTTTAGGACCTTGTCCAATTAACCAGGCAGGTTGTTGAAAACTGTATGCGCACATTGAAATTTGTATCCTTGTTCAAATCGTCCAAGAATTCCATTTTAATCTGATATGAGGTGTAGTTGATGACATGGATATTGCTTTGCAATACCATGGCAAATCTGGTAACTTCATCCTCTGCCAAGTCATTGTAATCCTCTAAGGTCTTAGGTGTCTAGATTTCGCAAGGCTGACGAGTTAGTTTTCTTTATTGTCATTTTTTATGACGAGTTAGTTTTCTTTATTGTCATTTTTTAGTGTTTTGACTTGTCTGATATCACATGCCATTTTGATAGTGCAGGTTCTTCAAAGCACCATATATGATGTTGATCTTGATCGCATCCTTCAAAGCATCCATATATATCTACAAGACTTGGGGATGGAAGAAATTAGGAGAAGGTATTTATTAATCTTCATAGCTTTGTTCTCCCTGACACGATTACGTGGCTTTGTTAATATTGATTTATTCAATATCATCTTCCTTTCTGTTTGCTCTGGTTTCTTTTGATGACCTAAATGATCTGCTTGTTACTTTTTTTTTTTCCCGTCTTCATGTGTTAAGAGCTGGAGCAGATGACAAACCATTGCGCATGGTGAAAACTGTTCTCCATGAACTTGTGAAGCTTCGTGGAGCTGCAATAAAGGGCCACCTTTCTATGGTTCCTATAGACATGAAACCTCAGCCGATTATTCTTGCCTATATCGATCTTAATCTTGAGGTAGTGAGTTACTGCAGAAATTTCCTGCATATTTTCATTTTTGATTGCGACTTAAACTGCTTATTTTTTATGGTTACAGACTCTAGCTGCTGCAAGGATGCTGACATCGACAGGGCCTATGGGTCAAACTCATTGGGGTGATTCTGCAGCCAACAATCCCTCATCAGCCACACATTCTGCTGATGCGCAGTTGAAGGTATTTTATGCTAAGGTTTATCTCAAGAAAATCTAGTTGCCATGGATGATCAATACATATGATTTCCAATTCTGCACATGTCAATAATGTTAATTGCTATCATTGATGATCAATAGAAATATTTCTGTTCCCACGCATATGAATAATGTCCATTGCTACTTGCAGCAAGAGCTAGCTGCAATATTCAAAAAAATTGGCGACAAACAAACATGTACAATTGGCCTATACGAACTGTATCGCATTACGCAGCTGTACCCTAAGGTAAAGTGGATATGTGTCCGTTTGGTAAAGTTGCTACTGTTTATGTTGAGTAATGAGGCTTGCAATGAGAACTGCTTCTCATTTATTTCCTGATTCTTTGCATTTTTGTGGACCAAACTTTCAGTATTATGTTCTGAATTTTCGTTTTTAAATTTTTAAATTTTAAATTGTAGGTGGATATATTTGCTCAACTCCAAAATGCTAGTGAGGCTTTCCGCACTTACATTAGAGATGGTTTGGCACAGGTTAGTGCTGTTGATTCCCCCCCAATAATTTTGCAAAAACTCCAAAATGCTCGCTTAATTTCTTTTTTCTTTGAAATTTCAGATGGAGAAAAATGCTGCTGCTGGGAGGACTCCTTCCAGTGTGCCTCTGGCAACGCCGCCACCTTCTGCCCTAAATGCGTCTTCACCTGAATTTGCCCCCCTTTCTCCTGTTCATACCAACTCCATAAGTGATGTAAAATCTTTGAATGCCAAGTCCGAGCCCGCGAACTTTCAACTACCACCAGCTTATACCGATGACAGCAGAACTCTCAATGCCATTCCTTCAAGGGGTTTCACTTCAGATAATTCTTTGGCTGACCAAAGAAATTATAGCGGAGGTAATGTTGATTTATACATATATATATGTACATGTATTCTCATGTTATGATTTATTTACTTGAAAAGCCATTGGTTTGAATCTGCAGTAACCACCGGAACTTTAGATGCGATAAGAGAAAGGATGAAAAGCATGCAGTTAGCTGCTTCTGCTGGGAATCCAGATTCAGGAATTAGGCCGGCGTTAACAAGCGAAAATGATAACGGGCTCTCTGGTCAGGTTCCTCATGCATCAGACTCCGACAATGTTGAAAATCCTGTGCAAGAAGGGGCTCTTCCTATGGATGAAAAAGCCTTATCTGGGCTTCAAGCTCGGATGGAGAGACTAAAAAGCGGTACCATGGATTCTCTGTAGTCTAAAATTAGTGATACATCTGGCATCCTTTATTATGAGCATCCCGTATTGGGTGGTTCATGTAAATTGGAAGGGCAAGTCACATTTGTAATTAAAATGATATAATTCAACACCCTTTTATTCTATACCAGAAATCAGCAATGGTCTCAGTTTCCGTCTGATGTAAAATGAGTTTTTAATAGAGATAAATGACTTGGTTTTTTATTTTTTATTTTTTTGTATATCTTATTAGGCAGATTTTGGCAGTTTGGTAATACTTTTCAATTTAATTCGATTTCTATAGGGTTGTCAACTTGCACTCTTCTATTTCAGAACACGGATCTAATCCAATTTTCAACAGAGCTTGAGGCGTTGATTGTAATTTTACACTATGGAGATTTGGTTCTACTTGGTCACAATTCATCAAAATGATAGTATTATTTTATGATATTGATGTCGCATAATATAATATGAGTCTCAGCTCTAGGTGGTAGTCTGAGCAGTCCTGAATTAACATTATTTACAACATAGTGGCTTGATGTTTATACATCGTTTTGTTGAAATGCGTGCACCAGAAATGGCATATGAAAATACTATAAAATTCGAGTAACAGCAGAAAAGAAACTAAAGTTCAAAAACACGAGAGCCTTGTCATGTCATTTAATTTGGCAATTTCATGCCATTAATTTCTTATTATCATGCGTCCATTGCCATTATTAACTTCCGAATAGCACATGTTCTCTTCCACATGTTTTCATCATGCAATGAGGTTCAGATCCAAATTGAATTCCTTCCCAACAAGAAGTGACAAGCCTGAGACTTCAACTCTAAGAAACTGGCCTTTACTGTCCAAGCTAGTACTTACAGTCGGGGAACTACAATTTGACTGATTTCCCTTTGTAATCTGAACCTGATGAGCTTTCAGATTTTGAGCCTTTTCTAGGCCAATGAAAGTTACCTTGTTAATAATCCATTTCTCATTCAAAGCAAATCTTCCATTGTTAATTTCTGACGAAACATGAAGTGTGTTCCCTTTTCTTCCACCATAGAATCGAAGGAAGCTCCATTTCCCTCCAACTTCTCCCATATTCACCTCCTCTCCATCATCTAGGAATAATTCCCCGAAACTCGTGCCTCCATTGCTGCTCACAACAACCAGCAGTTCAAATGGTGTTCTCCGAGCAGCTTCCGTCGTCATTCCTTCCCCTTGCATTGCCAAAATGTTACCTTCTCTGACATGAACATTTATCTTATCAGCTGGTGTAGCAAGTTTTACATACTTTCCTGAGATTGAGCTTACTGAATTAGAGTAATTAAACAGGCTAAACCAATTCCCTTTAGGAAAATACGCATCAACTGATAATTCTCCTTGTTTAAGCACCGGTGAAATCAGCACGAATTTGCCAATTAGAAACTGAAAGCTGATTTTATAAGTGTTAACATCTTCAGGAAATGAGAAGAAAAGAGGCCTGGCCATCGGAGTTCCTCTAATATGAGCCTCGTACATTAGCGTGTAGAAGTATGGAAGTAGTCGATAACGAAGACCCAGAACTTCTCTTGCAGATGCAGCCACTGAATCCCATAGATAAAGCTCTCGACGAATGCTATGCAACTCTGAATGATCTCTTGCAAAAGGATAAAAGGCCCCAAGCTGTAACATAAATTAATAAATACACATTTACAAGTACTAAAAGTCTCATTCCTTGGAAGAAACTTTGAAGTTGAGAAAGCTCTTGTAGGTACCTGAATCCAACGACGACAAAGTTCTTCAGTTGTATTACCAGAAAAGCCACAAATGTCAGCACCAACCATTGGTATACCGAAGAGACCAAAGTTTAACATTGTAGGAATTGTATTAGCCAAATCAACCCATGTGGATGCAATGTCTCCTGTCCAATGAGCCGTATACTTACCAGAACTCACAAACGTAGATCTACTCAGCACAAAAGGCCTCTTCCCTGTCAATTCTATTAAGCCTTCATGGGTTGCTTTGGCTTCCAGCAATCCGTACAAGTTATGAACATTATATTCTGTAATGTTACCAAAATGCAAACAGGTTGATGGTGTTGTTTTATTGATGATTGGCCTGTGGATTCCTACGTCGTTTATCTTGTAAGGAGGATCATCGAGGGTGGAGGTTGGGGTTGGTGGTGAAGTTATGAAATTGGAAAGCTCATTCATGTCAAGCCAAATCCCATCAATGGGGACGATTTCCCTGAACCTTTTGATTTCATCTTTCCAGAAATCTTTTGTATCAGGGTTTACAAAATCTGGAAAGTAAACAGGTCCTGGCCAAACTTCTCCCAAGTAAGGAACTCCATCTCGTTTTATGAAGATGTCAGCTTCCATTCCTCTTTTGTAAGTTCCATAGCTTTCATTAACACTGATCCCTGTAAAATAATAAAAAAACATAACAAATTCATAACAAATTTTCTCTAGATTACGACCTGATAATGGAGGAATTCGTTATCGAGAAAAGACAGGATTGGACGAAAGTAGCATGGGGTAACCTACCAGGGTCAATAATGAGGACGTACTTCTGGCCACGTTGATGAAGCTTGGAAGCAAATTGTTTCATTCGATTAGCAGGAAAGTTGACAGGATGAACAGTGAAATCCTTGTAAGCATCCATATAATCAATATCAGTCCACATAACTTCAAGAGGAATGCGTGCTTTTGCATAATTCGCCACCACCGACTCCAGGTCTGCTATGTTCTTGTATCCATATCGACATTGATGAAATCCTTTTTTTTCACAAAGACAATTTACCAAAACATTAATTAATTAATGACCTCCACCCAATCATTCTTTCAACGTCTTCATCATTATCTATATATATATATATATATATATATATACATACACATATGCCAGTCAGTCAATGATCAAGTCAAGAACAAAACGTATACCACAAACTATATTAATAATGAAAGTAGAAAATAAAAAAGCTGTGATTGGCTAGTATTCCGTATACATATTTTATATAGAAAAATATAATACATGAAATAAAAAATTATATTTCAATTTAAATAGTAATTTTTGTTGAAATATAATTTAATAATTGATAAATAAATGTGTCTTTTTTTCGAATTAAACTATAGCAATAAATCACAATAAAATTATTAAAAACTCATGTCATTTTCATTTTTTATATTCATTATTATTTGTTTATTTATGATTAATGACAAATTAAAGGTGCATCAATTTATTATAATTATAAGTATTATTATGTAAAATAATCCACATCGACTATGTGTAATAAAATATTAGTTTATGTGGGGCCTACCAAAGGACCAGTAAGGCATGGGCGCGGGCCGGCCAATAAGCTCCGTGTACTGTTGGATAACCAAATCCGGCGTCGGACCAGCAAAAACGTACAGATCAATTACGCCACCAATTATCTTGTAAGTTATCCGATCGCCGCCGTAGATGATGTCCATCCCATTGCTATTCATCAGCAGAACACCATGACTACTCCCAGCCGGAGTTTTCCCATCGGCCGTCGGTGACCTGACGTCCAAGTAAAACGGGTGTGACCCGTAAAGATTAACATCTTGATTGGCACTTGCCCAATCAGCATTCCATAAAGTCAACGTCTGATTGTGCTCCAACTTGAATGAACTCTTTGTATGCTCTCCCAGACCATAAAGATTAGACCTATCTTTAGGAAGTGAAGAAGAAAGCTGTATGTACTGATCCTTGAAGATCAAGAACGTGCCGGAATCTGACGTGTCGGGCGATGTATCGAAAAGTACATCGCCGGTGGATTTCAGGGACACGGTGAAGCCAAACGGGGTGGTACTGTGAAGGGAGAAAACAAGGTCTGAAGTGTGGCTGGAGAGGACTCTGTTTTTCAGAATGCCACGGCGGCTCAGCGTAGAATCTTGGGCAAGGAACCTGGTTTCTTCGGCGGCGGAATGGCTCGGCCGGGGGATGATATCTTGTGGGATTTCCCATCGTTGTGCTGCAGAATCTGTTATTCTGATTCTGAGTCGTTCTTTTGTTTCAAACCTGCATTAAATATACAGATAAGGTAGGAAATAATAATTTATAATTAACACAGATTTAATTAAGGATCAAAACAAAATCAAAATTACGTGGCCGAAAGACAGAGAGTTTGAATATCAGGTCCATAAACGGAAGAATTCTTGATAAGGCCAAGACCAGCTTTCAAAGACTCGTCCTCAAGGTTAATGAAGACAGAATCAACGGTGTAGCCAAAGCCAACATCTTCATGTTCTCGTCCGATGGATGATGGAATCCGACAAGAGATGAGAAATAAGACAGGGAAGGAAAGAAGTAGGAGACGAGGAAAGGCACATGATGTTGGATCGATCTCGTGTTCTAGCATTTCTGAAGGTAGGTGAGGGAATTAGTGACTGTTACCCAACAAGCTTATATATCCATAGAACATAATGACCCATTATCATTTTCTTTCCATATATATAACAACATCAGTCAAGATCTAAACAAATTTAATTTTACACAAAAAAGAAAAATAAATAAATAAATAAATAGAAGAAAAATAAATTTATATTTCCTTGTTTGAAAAGTTAAATTAAAAAAGGAAAAATAATTCTTGAATAATTGCATTAAATTTTAAAAAAGTATTACTAAGATTGAAAAGAACTATAAATGCTTAATGATAAATCTATACAATAATAATGATACGTACATGATATAATAATAAGAAAATAAATAATATTTATTTATTTTATTTCCTTATTTTTGAAGTCGGGTCCACAATATATTTTTCTTTATTCATCATTTCCTTTGGGATTCGTGGCTTCCTGCTTGTCCGATGAATTTACGATCAATGATTAAGACCTAATTTTAGTCTAATATGGTTAATAGATTAAGATTATTTATTATAATTTAAACAATTTATATGATATTTCATATAAAACAGCAACTCCCTCATACAAGACGGGAGCCATTTCCATGATCGTATTTTTTGCTATTATGGTTTTAATTACATTGTTCTTGACGTCCATTCTGATTTCAACTGAAATATATGCAGAGGCCAATACCATGGTTTGTATTTAATTTATTTAATGAAATTCTTCAAATAAATGAATTAAACTCTTTTATTATTACCATATTATAATTTTGCACCCCTATCTTATATTACTAATTTATTTGATAATTAATTTTATCCAAATAAATAAAATATTATAGTATAATTGGTTCGATAATAAACGAAAGTCAAGTTAATTAGAGGTTAAGGAACATAATTATTTTTCAAAAATTAAATCATATTTTATTTGAAATTTTCTGGAAAGATTAATGAAATACAAGTTAATTTGATTTTAAAGCCAAAAAAATCAAATCAAAATCCATGGAGGAGTTTGGTGGCCTCGGGGATAATTACCATTAAAGTAGTTTTCATGGAAAGATTATGCCAGTCACGTAGCTTGGTTGGTACAAGATCATCATCTTACCATTACAAAAGAAAGGCCTGTTAACCTAAGTCTCCAAAGATCGATCAAGATCAACAGCCAATGTCTTCTGCATAATATTATGCCTGGTTTCTTTGAAGCATGTGCTTCAGCTTTCTGACAATAGGGATAAGAACAAAGAAGTATGAATATTTGTCGAGCAACAAAAGGAAACGATCATTACATATTTAAGCAGCTTACGTTGTTTTATCCAAAACTTTTAGTCTTGCAGAATATGTGTGTGTATAAATGAAAACCAACCATGATTCACAGATTATAAAAGGTGATGGCGGATGTTGCCAAAAAAAGAACCCTACTTAGAATATGATTCATCAGAATCATCTTTCTTCAAAATATGAGAATTGTCCAATAATGCACATTCATTATTCTCGTTTTCGGTAACTTTATTCAAGTTATTGGCTGTTAGAATGATCTCTTTTCTGAACTTGATGCCCCTCGTCACTCTGTTTACGCTGTGGATTTGTATAGGTGCGGTTCCTGAGATCGGCTCTTTTCTGCTTTTTCTAGCACAAGTTCTGATATCAAAAACTCATAAAAAGAAGACGAGAAAATCAATAACTTTTACGCATCAAATTAAAAACCAAAAATAAAAACAAAATCATGATCATTCATAATTGAAAAGTCGCATAGAAAGATGCACATACATGAAAGAATGCTTTCTTTGGTTCGAAATTGGCAAGGGGAGCATTAAGTTCTTTGGAATGAAGCTGCTGGAGATACCGACTAGAGCCATGACCCTTAGAAATTGGTATAGACTTTCCCCACTTGACAAGCAGTGATTGTATGAGTATATCAGCAGAGAAGACAGGAAGCTGATTTATAGGGAAAAGAACTACTGTAGTTCTTGTCCCTTTTCTTTTGTTCTTTTAGAAATGGTCAAAGTAGTTTTGGTCTGCCTTTCGTGTAATTTCATTTAAACGCGGCGTGAGAAAAGTAATACCGTAAAGCTGCATATAACAGCCCTTAGTTCAGCCCCAATGGAGTCAATAATACCCGCAGGACAGGAAAAGATCTCAAGCAACTGTCCATCGGAGCCTCGAAGAACACCATCGATCCCACTACTACTTCCAGCTTTCCCAACCGCAGATCCATCGGTATTCCATTTTACAAATAATCTAGGTGGTCCTTCCCAACTAAACACAGCCCTTTGCTTCTTAATGTATGACCAAGACTTCACAATGTCCACATTTGTTGGAATTTCCAATCTTCGTGATATATATTTAACTGCGAAACCCATCGTTCACTCACATACCAAGAACATAGAAATTGATCTACATCTTCTGCCTGATATGGCATCCGAGCAAATTCTTGTTCTTCGCAATGTCACAACTGAAGATAAGGTTTCAGACATCCTCACAAAACCATTGCATAACGGACGTTCTGCTGCATTAAGGGACAAGTTGTTTGTTTGGCCATCCAATACACATATTGACGTAAAATTTACTATAATCAATTTTCATTAAATGTCAAACTTCAAACTGACATAGATGAATATTATTATAGTGTTTCTTTGAGAGAAATTTCAAGTTAACAGGACCAAATCAAAATCCTCAGAAAGGATTACCCTTGGTAGGTACAAGATCATCTTACCATTCAAAAAGATTGGGCTGTTGACCTAAGTCTGAAAGGTCTGATCAAGATTTCAGCAAGACAAATTTGTGGGTTCAAGCCAACCGATTTCGCCTCAACTAGATGAACACAAAGGAAGGAACATGAACTCCCCTCGTGACTAATAACATTGACCAGATTCTAAAAGTGCAAGAACCAGAAAATTGACCTATTTCTCCTTGACTATTTATCTGTTTCCTTGATTAATCTTTTGCGTTGAATGTACGAAAAGTCTTAAATATTTTGCTTGAATTTAAGAGATAATAATTATACAATACACCTTACAGTCTTACAACGTATGTGTATCAGAAGTAAAGACCATGATACATAGACAAGGAAGGTGATTGCGGGTGCTGCAAAGAAACCCTACTTAGAATATGATTCATCAGAATCATCTTTCTTCAAAATATTAGAATTGTCCAACAACACATATTCAGTATTCTTTTCTTCAGTGACATTATTCAAGTTATTGGCTGTCAGAATGACGTCTTGTCTGAACTCCATGCTCCTCATTACTCTCTTCACGCTGTGAATTTGTATAGGCGTGGTTCCTGAGATTGCTTTTCTGCTTTGTCTAGCACAAACTCTGATACCAAAAACAACAAAATAATTGAAAACAGTATTAGTAACTATATCGTAACTCGATAAATGCAATAATGGAATCATGTTATATCCTGAAAGTTTGGCAAAGATTAAAATTTGAATAACACGATTTCATTAGATTTCTCGGAAATGCAGGTAGTCATTCTATTGTAGTAATAATGGTTTGAAAAACAGCATGATTAAAGAAGTGGGGTATATAGAAAGATGAACATACATAAAAGACGAATCCTTTCTTTGGTTTGATGTGATGGTTGGGAGGGAGAGGATTGAGTTCTTCGGAAAGAAACTGCTGCTGATGCCAACGAAAGCCATGACCTTGAGAATTGCTGAAAACTTCTAGTACTTGAGAAGCAGTGATTTGATGAGTATATCAGCTGAGACAAGAGGAAACTCATTTTATAAGGGAAATAAGCACTGCGAGCACCGTAACACAGAAGGGTTTTTTATTTTTTTTATTATTGATGGTCAACGGTTGACCTTCCGTGTAATTTCATACGAACGCTGAATATAATACTTTTCACGTGGTATATATTTAATTTCAAAAATGAGGTACTAACTACTTGAATGATTGGCTTGAATAATTTCCTTTATTTTGATGTTATTATCACTTCATTTTCAACCAAAGGAATGTTATTTTTTCTAAAACAAGCTGCCCCACCTGCCACTTTAACCACATTATCTTCGATCTGCATTCACATGCATATGAATGAATATGTACATATCTATATTTATTATATATTATATAATATATGATATAGTTTTACCATTGAGAATTTGTCTATGCATACTTCATGATATGTGCAATAAATTCTTTATTATATTCAACTTTATTCTTCTTGAAATCTATCTTTAACTATACTTCATCGGGACATATCACAATTCCATATCCGAACCTTGCTTCCGAATGCTATGTGTATCACCTAACGTAGATTTCGCATACATCGAAACTCTAATATTTTACATCGATTTAAATCTAAAATATATCTATAATATATTGTAGAGCGCAAAATCTATAAAACAAAATGAATTGAATTAGAAATTGAGCAACAAATAATTTTATTAATTTGAAGCGGGTTACAATCTCTAATAAAAATTCTATAACAAAGAATTTAAATCCTCCGATTCGAATTTCGAAGCAAAAACTTGATTCAAGGGCTTTTGTAGCTTGATCTTGAATTAAACTTGATTTTTGGTAAGGAACACGATTCAAATGCTTTAGGAGCTTGATCTTGAATCAAATTTCACCTTGGATGAAGAACACCTTGATGAACTTGATGAACACCTTGATGGACTCCTTGAACGCCTTGATGAACTTGAAGAACACCTTTGATCTTGAAGAACACCTTGAGGTCTTGAATGTTTGGAGAGCTTGCAGCTTGTGAGCTTCTTGTTGCTTCTGGCTTCTGGCTTCCAAAATGTGTGTCCTTTGGAATGAAGGGATGCCTTCTATTTATAGTGATTTGGAGTAGAAGGAATTTACAGATTTAATCCATATCTTCACTTTAAAACAATTATCCCTTCATTTATTTATTATTTTAATAGTATTTATCTTACTATTAAAATAATTTAATTTTAGATAATAAACCAGATAATTTTGATTGGTTTAAAATCCATTTGATTTATTAGATTAAGATAATCATT
>CANYBF010858580.1:0-17723 GCA_948192965.1 Dalechampia spathulata
AATGGGCTTGTTTTAGGGCCCACGACACTATTTTGGCCCAAAAGTGGCATTCGGCATGCCAAAAGTCATGCCTCGTGCAAGCAACAGTGAAAATGTGTTCTACATGCACAAAACACTTGAATTAGGCTAAGTTGGGTGGTGGGCCCCACCAAGACCTATGGTGGGCCCCACAGCACAACGGGCCCAAAAGGTGACAAATAGCATGCCAAGCACTCTGCCTTGCGTAGGCAGTAAGTAAGATGTGTTTTATGCATACAGAACATTCAGAATGGGTTGACAGAGATGGTGGGCCCCACCTTTGCACTTGGTGGGCCTTGCAATGCAGCGGGCCCGAAGAGTGGCATTGGCATGTCAAGTGATGTGTCTTGCGTAAGGTAGCTGTGAAATGTGTTATGTGTGCACCAAACACACAGAATGGGCTATAGTGGGTAGTGGGCCCCACCTGTACCCTAGTGGGCTCCATAGTGCAGCGGACCCGAAATGCGGCATATAGCATGCCAAGCGCTCCATCATGAATATAATGTATTATGTGTGTACAAAACACATAGAATAGGTCGGTAGAGGTGGTAGGCCCCACCTGTGCACTATTTCAGGTGAATAGTGCCAAATACCCAAAATGCAATATTTTGCATTTTGTAAGCTTTGCCTCGCGTAGGCAGGAATAAAGTGTGTTATGTATGCACAGAACATTAAGAATAAACTATAAAAGGCAATGGACCCCGCCAGACGCTGTGGTGGGCACCACCAGCTACTATATGCCCTGTGCACCAGAATGCACAGGGGAAGCCATAAAGGCATATATGCATAATCGGGGTCGATATCGGGGACTAATACCGATCTGAATCAACAGAAACCCGAAACTACACGAGTGTGAAAAGTTAGAGTCAACAAAGAGAAAAAAGAGGAAAACTTGATTAATTTGTCATTTGAATCCAATCTTCAATCATGGTCATATGTTTAAATATTTTAGAATGCAAACTAAAATTGAAAACTTGAGAAAACAAAAATGAAAAGCTACTGACGGTGGTTAAAAACCTTAGGCCTTATTTGATTGATCGTATTTAGCTTTGTAATGTAATCATAATTACATTACATATTTGATTACTTTGTTTGGTTACATAATATTAATGTAATTATTAATACATTATATAAGGGATTAATGAATACATAAGTAATCATTGAAGATCATTAATTATATTGATTATTACAATATATCATATTATTTACCAAACAATGTAATGCAATATAATGTAATAAAAATTCATTGCATTACATTACTTAATTGATTACATTACATCCAACCAAACAAGACCTTAATAGAATATATAATCTTTTTTCTTGGAGAGGTTCTTTAAAATTCTTTAAAATCACTTGTTTATAGGCTATAAAATGTACAATTAACCTTAAAAAGCATCATGAATGATGTCTAAGTTTCTAGTAGCTAGAAAAATTAATTCCAGAATTTCACTTCAAGTTGGATGGCTTCCAACAAGGCACCTAAAATTTTAAGATGCTAAAAATTCCTCTTAATGGCTTCCAAGTATCAAATCTCTATGAAACCTAATTTAAAGGAAATGCATTCTTTTAAGTATTAAATCAGACATTTATATTAAAAATGGATTAAAATAAGTGAGAAATTATGCTAAAATGTTATATGAATTTTTTGCTTATCAAAATTCCCTCAACTTAAACTTTTGTTTATCTTTAAGCAAAATAAAATAATTATACTCTTACAATTTTCACTTTGCAACATTTAATATAAATCAAGATAAAATGAATGTAATTATGAAGGAATATTCCAAAATATGGTAATTAAAGTATGCAAGAATATGTGAAAGTAAATATGAATAACTTGAATGATTCACCACATTAACACACATTTTGCAACATACTTATCAAAATGTTATCAACTAAACCATTACCCTAATTGGTATTATGTTTTATTTTCTTTCCAATCATGTGTTATATTTTGAAGATAGTAAAGGAAAGAGCATATTTATTGAGCACCTTCCTAAGGTGCTTTGCATACCTATAGATTTTAGAGTCATGTTTCATAGAGAATAAATACAAGATAAAAATCTTTACTCCTTCTAATAGATAAAAAAAACTAGCAAAATACTTTTTGGATAATTATTTTATTCTTATTTCTTTATTCATCATATGATACCAATTCAAGTTTATAAGGTAGATTAATTAAGACTAGTTAAATATTTACATCTATCTAGATATGCATAAATGATTGTAAACATGGTAAAGCTAATAGGTTAACATAATTAACTTTCAATAATTCAAATATACAATCAATTATTATACTTAAAATTGACACCTATCACATGCATTCATTATCATAGAATTAATAAAAAGTACTAAAAGATTCTTAGTAATTGCAAAAATACTAGTGATATAAGTAAAATACAACTTCCTTCATTTCATAAATGGCATTTTCCATTATTTCAAAATATAAGAAAATGAAACCAATAAAAGGGAAGTTGGAATAAACTAGCTAAGGGTGAAAGATGCCTTTTGCATAAGCCATGAAATTCATTTAAGTATGTAAGTTATTGACATTACCAATAAATAAAAAGTGAACAAACTAAAAATTAAAAAATTAAAAAGAAAGAAAGAAAATTGGAAAATAAAAAACTAGAGTATCTTGAAATCAGTAATTTCTTATGTTTAGGTTAAAGGGTAGCATTGATAGGGGAGGTAAGGAAGGAATTGATATATCATGCATCATAACATCCTTGTGGCCATACAAGTCATCAATAGTTGCATCCAAATGAGTAACTAAAGCATTAATGGAGGCATCTTATGCATCCAAGTGAAGAAGAATGTAAAACTCAAAATTTTTTATTACAAGAGTTTGGTGTCACCTTTAATTTCATTATTTATATATAGTTCCTCAATGTAATCCTCTTATTTAACACCTTAAAGAAACTGTAAATATTAAGGCATAAATACCAAAGGTCCATCAACGCAATCCATAATCCTAACTCACTGAAGAAGTTGATAATTAATGGTTATGCATCTAGAGATCAATGTCCATCCACCTTTAGATTGATCATATAAATAGAGGAGAAAACTAAGAACTTGATCAAACCATCATAACAAATAGTTTCTTCATTACAAATGCTAATTTCAACTAGTTGAGCAAGTTCATGTTGTGTAATAAAGTTCTCTTAAGACCACATGTATCATAGGATAATAAAATTGTAACTCTTAATAGTATATTGACTATCTTCTTATAATATAATTTGTATGGTAGGAATTTGTAAATGACTGTCTATATTGGATCAACAATAATAGAAAACATGAATGGCTTTAATGAATGGATCCTATTGAGTTCTAATTAAAATCTATAACTTATGATTATATACATCATATTGAATTACATATCCTACATATGTTGCTAATAAAATAGATAATTAAATTCCTTAACTGTAAATTGAAAATTTTTCTTATGTAAGTGAAATGAGATGATAACTCAAGGATGATAAACAGTTAAATAAGAATATTCAACTATACTTAAGAATTCAAGGGTGTCACATCCATTATCGCACTCACTCTTAAACTCATTATTACTCCCTATATAGACTTATGGTCACATGCTTAAGCTAAATGATTAATATAAATCACTCAAAATATAAATGTTCAACTAAAGTGGTTATGGTTTTAAGGGGTATGAATGATGATGGCTTGATAACTTATTAAATCTTGAATTGAATGTTAAGGTGATAGTTTTTTTGAGGCTAAATTATTCTATTTGGTGTTGATGAAATGTGTAAATAATTGACTTAATTAAGAATTTAAGGAGTAACTTAACATTTTACTTAGCTAGCATATACTAAAATGTGTTATTTCACATAACTAATTATGAATTAAAGTTTGATATTATAAGTGGTTTAGTGACTAAAATAATTTAAAGAGAAAGAGAATTAAGGAAAATTAAATGAATAGTGAGCATATTCGGGCACATAAAAGATAAAATGTACCTCTTCAAAAGGAATATACATAAGCTTTTGCCATTTTTAATCAAGAGGAAGAGAAATATAAAATGGGTACACTCATGCTTGATAATTTTGAAATTTCTTAAGCTTAGAAGGGTGGAAATCTAAAGCTTAAAGGTGAAGAATGAGCTTGATAAGAAAAGAATCATGTTAGACTTGAAGCATAAAGTAAGTTTAGGAAATATGATTATATGGGTATATGAAAAATGAAATACATAGTTCATTCATGATTGTTGATTGAACAAAATAAGTAAATTAAAAATGGATTTATGCATATATGCTTGTATTAATATTGGGCTGAATAGGAATGTTATAAAAATATTTTAAACAATATGTTAAAATTGAATATACAAGAATAATGGAATAAATGTTTAAAACTCATGAGCTCACATGCATATGACATATCAACTAAATTAAGCATTGTATAAGATGATTAGAAAAATGAATAGATTAAAATGGTGATATAAGCATATAATTAAGGATATCCATATATTGAAAAAAGAGACAAATAATCAATATGAGTTTGTTTTAAATGTGTTAATGAGTGATAAAACTAATGTAAAATGAATTTAGAAGTTAACATACCAAATTACTAGTGTTTATCATCAAATGCCTTAAGATTATGGAGTCTCTGTACACTTTTTTTATATAAAAGAATGAAGTTTGCATATTAATTTATGGCCATCTTTAGAAAATAATTAATTAAGTCCCTTCAAAATGAAAGGTAGAATAATTACATGTTTGTGTGAACCATGAATTTCTCTTAACTAAGAGTTGTAGTTATGGATTGAGTTGATGGCATCAATGGTTAAGCATAATTTAGAATAAATGTTAAAATTACAAGAAACTATCAAAGTGAATTAGAGGTTAATAAGTAATTTTCTTTTCTTTATGAAAGAATAACATCGTTAAATATGTTATGTGTTAAGGATAAATCACATCAAAATATTACCTGGTAAAGATTTGAAGGGAAGAGTTAAACTCATTAAAGGAAAATGTAAGAAATTATGTTCATTACCAAAACTTAAAATGGTAAATGAGAACCTAAATATTGAGTTAAGAATTAAATGCATGATGAGACTAGTAAATGTGTTTTATGAATAATAATTAACTAATGTCTAAGTAATGGAAGAAATAAATGTAAAACTAATAATGCATATAACCTATTAAGTATTTATGGTAAATTAATTAATTTTCCTAAAAGTATAAGAATATGCATGCAATAAAATGTCCCCATGGATTAAAGTAATAGTATGTCTAATTGTTAAAGGATTATCTAAATTCACAAATTTAGGATGAAAATAAACATATATGAGTATTATTTGGTTATATATGAATTTGTTTCATATACATGAATATATGTTGGAAAGTAATTGTCAAGAGGCTAGAAAATTTACCAACTAAATAGTTACACACATGCATAATTGTAAATTGAATAAATTGACAAGCATAACTGCATGGATGTCATTAGAGCATAAGTATAACTTTTTATCATATGTAATTAAGGTAACATTGAAAAATATGTATAAGAATTATTAATGTAGCTAGAAGCATAAGTAAAAAACTACCAAACTAGTTCAAATATTCATCAATTAAGAAATAGAAATAAAGATATGTCGAGTATAAGTAAGCATGTGCATTTAATGTAATTGTTGATTGTAATGCATTATTCATGCATATAAATATGATTATATAAAAAATAATGAGTTAAAAGCAATAATAGTTTAATCTAGGAAGAAGAAATATGATTTGAAGATAGTTAAATAAATAAATAAAACCAAATGATAGATTAAACGAAAGATGGAAAAGATACATTAAATAAGAAGATTGTCAAAATATGCATTATTGATGAATGAATACATATAATTAGAGCATTAAAAAGATGATATAATATAGATTTGGGAAATCGAGAGGTCTCCACTTCTACTTCCCAAAGGGATAAGGAAAAGAAAAAGAAAAAAGTAAATAGGTACATGCTTTGTTATATCCACATTCATAGCATTTTCATGGGTATGCATAAATTAGAAAGCATAAACTAATGATGAGTTATGATTGGTGAATTTTTTGATATGATTTGATATGCCTTATATGCTAATGAAAATGCTATAAATGAAAGTAATTCTATATGATATGGAATTCAAAGAGAAGGGTATTTTTGGAAACTAGAATTATGCATGTATGATAGGTAATGTATGTTATGTATGTCATGAAGTGTATGACATAGAAATAAAAAGAAATTATCATTAAAATAAAAAAGGTGATAATTTAAGGAAGGAACCAATTAGAAGGTGACACTTGTCATATTCCTATTGGACCCTTCCTTGACAATTAATTAAAATTAATTCAATAAAAAAAAGGGAATTAAGGGAGGAAGAAACCGGTTTTGGTGTCCATAATCCTCCATCTTTCCATTCCTTCATTTTCTTCTTCTCTTCTCCATTTTCAACTTAAAGATTAAAACTTTCCAAGGTAAAATTTTGTGTAGAATTTGATTTTCATGCTATTTTTGGCTAGTTTTCATTGTATATATGCTTATTATCTCTTATTAATTACTATAACAAATTTTTTTATGCCTGGAGAATTCAACCAAGAGTGGAATATGGAGTTTATGCATGATTTTTGATGAATTTATGTAAGAAAATGAATAAAGAAGGTTAAATATGCATGTTTGATGCATTTTGATTAAGTTTTCTGTATGAAATAAATATGTATAAAAAACCTAGCATAATTTGTATGAAATGACTCTTAATAGGTTGTTCTATGTGTTTATGAAGTGAATAAGTTGATAAATTATGAGGAAGAATGAGAAAAATGCATGAAAAATTGATATGTTGGAGAGTGCATAGAAAATAATTACCACCCGATTTTTCATCTCCTTTAAAATGACCTCTATAATTTGGTTCTAATGCATTAATAACTAAATTATATATAAATATGATGAATTACAATGTTAGAATGATGAAAATAAATTTTGAATCCAATTAGAATGAGTTTACAAGTAATATGAACAAATGAATGCAATAGGGGCAGCATGTGTGTATGGTTGTGTATAGCTACCTTAGGTTGGGTTTAAATGCATAGTAAATTTGACTTAGAAGTGTGTATAACATGTATATGTATGTATGTATTTAGTTTGGTAAAATTTTAAAGTAATTTGGATGTTAAATGGAAGTAGGAAACTTGAAAATTCAAAAGGTAGCATGTTTGACCATTTAGGATGTAAAAAAAAATGTATATGTATAAATTATGGAAATTAATTTGGAAAACTGATTATATTGATTAAATTCATGACTTAGGACAACATGTTCATGCATTAAAAGTGGATAAATAAATAAGTTATGGTAAAGAACAAATTATGTTAGTTAATGGTATGTTAATAATGCATAATTAGTGCACTATGATTATAATGTGAATTTACATGGAATGTTTACATGAAAATCAATGTGTGGATCATGATGTATACTCACATTCTAGTCCATAAGAGTGTGTGATGTGAATATATGCAAAATTATATCAATGAATAATGAGATATAAGTCTATATAAGTAAAGTGCATGAAATTCCGCAATGCTCGGAATATGTAAGGCAAAGTTAGAGGTTTGCGGTGATTGCATTGTGATTGCCTTAACAATTGAATTTTTAAACATGTAATATACCTTTGGAAAGATCTATAAGTTTAGTTTGTATTGGTATATGATTTGTTATGTTTGAAAGTCACTTACATGGTCAAAATGCTCACACAATGGAGATTGTTACACTAAGGCAGAATATGTTAATGCATGAATTGTATGGAAATTTAAGTACTAATATAATTCACCAAATGAACTTGTTTTAAATACTTAAATGAATGATTATGTACATGTATCAAGGGATGATGACTAAATACCATACATGATTTAATAATAAGGCATTAAGGCATTCAACTACACATGAATGTGTATGCAATTAAAAATTAAACATAGGTAAAAATGACCAAATGAATAGTAACCCATACCAAATGAATTGTGCACTTGATGAAATGAATAGTAACTTACATAACATGGTTTGATCACTTAAGGAAAGGATGTTTAAGGCATCTAAACTTAATGTTATGCTTACTTAAGCATTATAATTTATTATTATACTTAATAAAAAACACTTAACAATAAGAAATAAAGTTAATGCCATTTAATTATTCATGTTATGCTAAGTCTTAATAAAAAATATCTATTCTTAATACATGATTTGCATACCAACATACATATGTATGACTTATGTATACATTTACCCCTTGATTATCAAATATGGAATGCTATGGAATGGAATGATACTTGAATACTTATTATAAATGAAAGTTGAATGGTATTATATGTATGCTTTTATATAGACAATCTTAAGTGAAAATTTGGATGAAAATGTTACAAGTCTAGATAATGAAGCTAATACTTCCATCCAAGCCTCTGATAAGGGTAAATCAATGACAGGTTTATGCTCTATACTTCATGACCTCAATTAAGGTCTTGAATCGATGTTTTATATTTAAATGTGAATGATATTAAAGGAATGAGTTATGAATGAGTAATGATACCATATGATCAACATTACATAAGATCATATACACATTGACCTTACATCATGTCATAAATCATTCAAGCATAAAAAACATATTCATGGCATTCATTAAGTGGTTATAAGGTGGGAAGAAAAGAAAGAGTGGTGATAAGATACAAAATGAAATGGAACGTGCTAGGTCATAGAGAAAACAAATTCCCTTAATGGAGTCAGACAGTAATATTTCTATATGGAAAGAAATATGGGTTTACTAAACCATACAGTTATATTGCCCTCCTATGGGTGATAAGTACTTGTACATGCAGGATTTAGTACAGAAATTGTACATAATGTTATAAGAGGGAAATGAGATATTAAAATGATTAACAGGGAGAGTGCAAAGCATGAATGCATTCTCATAGATACATATTATCATTCATGCATGATGAATTTGTAGAGGTTGATGATGATGGATGTACAATGCATTTACATATATAGATCACATATATATATGTATTCAATAATGTTCATATATGATGTTTGATGCAAGAAAAGTTACAAAGAGTCTCATATGGTATTTATTTCAACGTTATCAATACAATGTATTTCTCTGGGAAATAGTATCATGTTAAATGATAACATATGATCTTGATATATTATCTAATGACTATTATTCATGGTTTTATTGCTTGAATGTTATCTATTAATTATGATAATGTTATATACACATTTTTATAGTAGCACTGAGTTATATGCTTAATGTTTGTCATTTAATAAATGCAGGATCTAGACTATTTAGGGAATGTTAAGATTAGCTGATAGATAGTTGGAAAAGGTTGGGATTTTCATAAAATCCTATTTTGAAGATAGTCTAGACTTATGTATTATACTCTGAGACATTTTTCTCATTATGTAGCACATATTGTTACTAATTTGGCAGTAGTACGTTGTTGCTTGTTTTATGATGTATATATGATTATGTTATCACTATGTTTTGCTAATATGATATGATAATAATATGTGATGGCAACCATGAAAGACTTACAAATGTTATATGATGTATGCATGATATGTTTGTAAATGATGCAATGTGATAAAATACAAGAATACACGTGAATGAAATATTTAGGTAGGATCATAATGATAATAAAATAAATGTTATATTATAAAAAATTTTATGCATCCCTTGTAGTGTAATTAATGATTTTCTTATTTAGGAGGTTATTAATTATGCTACGGGAGCATGTTATACAAGGTATAGGTATGACATGTTTTAGTAGTACCAAAGCTATGGTTTGTTTGAATTATGATTATTGCATGATTTAACTACTGCCTATGACTACTAAGCTACATAATAGGAGTACTATTAATCCTTACCATCGCTGACTGCTATGATCCATGTATATATGTGTTATAGATTAAATATAATGACTGATAGAGCAGTTATAGTTGGTGAAGAAGGTAGGGGTAATTTTAATCCCCAAGAGGGTACATTTCAAGCTAGAGATGGGGATGAGGTCTGACAGGGACCAGGTGATGTAGGTAACTAGGGTGATCTTGGAGAGCAGGGAGAGAGGGTGCCTCCCATGGAACAGGTCAACACTTCTACAGTTTAACTGGTAGCCACCCAATTTGCATAATTTCTATGATACATATAGAGACAAGGGAAGACACTTATAACAGTACCAGCTCCATCTCCAGTTGAGAATAGGAAGGAATATAAGATGGATTTCAAGAAATTAAGGGGTTATGGAGCTACTGACTTTTCAGAGATGATATATCCATAGAATAAACTAGTGGTTAGAATAGACTAACAGGAAGGAATATAAGATGGATTTTAAGAAATTAAGGGTTTGTGGTTAGAATAGACTAGCAGGGTACTCCATCAATTGAGATGTCCCGATTCTGCCAAATTTGAGAATGCCTTATCGTTATTACAGGATGATGCCTATGAGTGATGGAAGACTATTCTCCAAAGCATGGTTGATCCATCTATCTTAACTTAGGATGACTTTTAGAGGGAATTTTGCTAGAAATATGTACCTTCTGCTTATATTGATAAGAAATTACAGGAGTTCCTTAGTCTAAAATAGGGGAGCATGTTAGTTATAGAATACAAAAGGGAATTTACAAGGATTGCTTACTAAGCCACCAATATTTTAGCCATTGGTCCAGATAGATATTAAAGATTCAAGCAGGGATTAAATCCCTGGATTAGAGCATTGGTTCAAGGATTGAACTATGAAGATTTTTTGGCTCTTCTCGCTAATGCACTTAATCAGGAATGGATGATTAAAAAAGAAGAGAGTTATAGAGAACAGTTTCATAGACCATTTAAGAGAGCTAGTTCTTCTTCTAATAGTCAGAAGAGGGGCAGATTTAGAGGCTCTTTTACACCTCGATCAGTCGGGTCTCAACCACTATTGCCTAAATAGGGATAAAGAGAGAGATTTATCAACCATGGTACATTGGGGAAATGCTCAAATTCATGTCATACATATGGTCATGTACATTATGGTGCTTGTAGGTTTGGTACAGATTCATGTTATATATATGGAGATGCTGGTCATTTTGCTCAAGAGTGTCCAGTACATTAGGATATGCTCGTGCACACAATATTTGAAGTGGGTCTTATCAGTAAAATCCAACACCTAGACCTATTATAGAGGTATCATAGAGTATGGACCGAGGTAAAGATAGAGGCTATAGTATCAATGGCCAAGGTAGTAGTCAAGGATTTGTTAATAATAATGTTGGGGTAATGGTGAAAGTTTACAATTTAGATTAGAAAGAAGATCAATGAGCATCTGATGTGGTTATCGGTAGTGTTCTTATCTCCAATCATGATGCATTAGTATTGTTTGATCCTGGTTCTTTGCATTCATTTATAAATATGAAATTTGCATAATTACTTGACATCATATATGAGGGTTTAGGCTACGATATCATAGTTTTTATTCCTTTAGGAAAGGATAAGATAGTGAATAGGATTTACCAACATGCTCATTGGTTATTTATGGTATATATTTTTTATCTAATCTTATAGAGATGCCTTTTTGTAACTGTGATATTATTTTAGGTATGGACTAGTTGCCAAAGTATCAAGCAGTAATGGACTGTAAATAGAAGACGGTGATACTTTAACAGTCAGGGTATACTATGATACAAATTTGGAGTAATACACCATTAGTGACTGCTAGTTTGATTTTGGCAGCGATGGCTCAGAAATTATTATGGTAGGGATGTGAAGCTTTACTTGCACATATTATTGACACAAGATAAAAAGAGGTACAAATATTAGAAATACTGATAGTATGTGATTATTCGGATGTGTTCCCAGATGAATTGCCCAGACTGCCACCAAAGAGAGAGGTTGAGTTTGAGATCAAAATTTTACCAGGTACAAAACCTATTTCTATCACACCTTATAGAGTGGCACTAACAGAATTAAAGGAATTAAAAGCTTAGCTGTAAGAATTATTAAATAAAAGTTTCATTTGGCCAAGTATTTCATCTTGGGGTGCACTAGTATTGTTTGTCAAGAAAAAGGATGGTACTATGAGATTGTGTATTGATTACAGACAATTGAATAAAGTGATAATCAAAAACAGGTATCCCTTACCTCGCATTGATGACTTGTTTGATCAGTTAAATGATGTAGCTTTATTTTCCAAGATAGGTTTGTGGTCTGATTATCATCAGCTTTGGGTTAAGGAGAGTAGTATTTTGAAGATAGCCTTTCAGACTTGATATGGTCATTATGAGTTTCTAGTTATACCATTTCGATTGATGAATGCACAAACAACATCTATGGCCTTGATGAATATGGTGTTCAAAGACTATTTGGTTCAGTTTATGGTTGTATTCATTGATGATATTTTGGTTTATTTGAAGACTAGAGAAGATCATGTCAGACATTTTAGGATTGTACTATAAAAGATGTGGGAGAAGTAGTTATATGTCAAGTTATCAAAATGTGAGTTTTGGTTGAAACAAGTAGTATTTTTGGTATATGTGGTATCCGCTGAAGGTATTAGAGTTGATCGAAGCAAGATTGAAGCAGTGATTAACTGGGCGATTCTAAAAAATGTTAGCAAAGTCCGTAGTTTTATAGGTTTAACAAGGTATTACAGAAGATTTGTCAAGGGGTTCTCCATGATTATAATGCCATTAACTACATTACTACGGAAACATGTTCCATTCTTATGGACCGAAAGATATCAAAGGAGTTTTGAATAATTGAAGGAGTGTTTAACGCAGGCTCCTGTATTGACTCTACCAACCCCAAGAAAGGATTATATGATCTACAATGATGCATCATTAAATGGGTTAGGTTATGTTCTTATGCAAGATCACAAGGTGATTGCTTATGCCTTGAGACAATTAAAACCCTATGAGAAGAATTACCCCACTCATGATCTAAAGCTAGCTACGATTGTGTTTGCATTGAAGATTTAGCGATATTATTTATATGGTGAGAAATATTACATATATATTGATCACAAGAGTTTGAAGTATCTAGGTACACAGAAAGAGCTAAATTTAGGGTAGAGACAATGGATTAGGTTGATTAAAGATTATGATTATGTTATTAATCATCATCCGAGAAAAGCCAATTTGGTAGCTAATGCGTTGAGCAAGAAGACATTTGCAGGGTTGCAACAGTCATCATTGATGCTTGTTCATGAAATTTGACAATTTAGCACTATTTTTACTATGTAATTAGATTGCATCATAGCTAATTTGTAGCTGCTAACAAAACCAATATTGGTTGATCAAATAAAGAGTGTGTAATGAATGATGAAAAATACTAAAAGCAATTAAAGAAAGTATAGAATGGTAACACTACTTTATTTATCTTAGCTGATGAAGATGTTCTGAAGCATGGTTCTCGGTTATATATCCTTGCCAATGAAATCTTAAAGAAGCAAATTTTAGAGGAAGCTCATAGCTCAAAATATACATATCATCCTGGGAGTACGAAGATGTATAAAGATTTGAAGCAATATTACTAGTGGGTCAAAATGAAGAATGATATAATAGAATACATGGCTAGATGTTTGGTATATCAATAGGTAAAAGTAGAACAACAAGTACCCACAAGTTTACTTTATCCTTTACCTATACCAAAATGGAAATGGCATTGAGTTACTATGAATTTTGTTATGGGGATACCTAAGACCAAAGCAAAGCATGATGCCGTATGGGTTATTATGGATAGATTGATGAAGACAACACATTGCATACCTGTATGTATAGATTACAGCTTTAAAAAGCTGACAGAGTTGTATATTGATCATATTGTAAGATTACATGGAGTTCCATCATCGATTGTATTAGATAGAGATCCCCACTTCATATTATAATTCTGGGTGAGTTTTCAAAAGGCATTGAGTACTAAGGTACATTTCAGTACTATTATGGGCTTGCTTGTTAGAATGGGAAGGTAGCTGGGATAGATACTTGCCACTGATTGAATTTTCTTATAATAACAGTTATCAGTCCAGCATATAGATGGTCCCATATGAAGCTTTATATGGAAGAAAATATATAACTCTTTTATATTGGGATGAAGTCAAAGAATGAAGATTGGTTGGACCTGATTTAGTACAACAAGCTGAAGAATAGGTAAAATTGATCAAGAGTTGATTAAAAGCAGCATCTGATAGGTAGAAATCTTATGTGGATTCAAGGAGAAGAGATATTGAGTATAAAGTCAAGAATAAAGTATTTCTGAAGGTGGCACCATGGAAAAGAATTATGAGATTCCAACAGAAAGGTAAATTTAATCCTCGTTTCATTAGGTCATATGAGATTCTTGAAAGAGTGGGACCATTGGCCTATAGGTTAGCTTTACCTCCTGAGTTAGATAGAATTCATAATGTATTTCATGTATCAATGTTAAGGAGATATAAATTAGATCTATCTCATGTGATACCAGTTAAATCTATCGACATACAACTTGACTTGTCATATAGTGAAGAACCAGTGAAGATATTGGCTAAAGTGGTTAAACAGTTGATAAATAAATAGATTCCCCTAAAAGTATTATGGAATCATCATATGTGATAGGATGCTACTTAGGAGCAAGAGTCGATTATATGAGAGCAATACCCTCACTTGTTCCCTATAGATTTAGATTAGAATTTTGGGTTGAAATTCTTTTTAGGGGGAGAGAGTTGTTACATATGCATTCATCATATCTTTATGGGTATGCATTATATGCATGAATTAGAAAGCATGAACTAATGATGCATGAAAATGCATGAATGAGTTATGATTGGTGAATGCTTTGATATGCCTTATATGCTAATGAAAATGTTATAAATGAAAGTAATTTCATGTGATATGGAATTCAAAGAGAAAAGTAATGGAAAGCAATGAAGAAATGATTAAGGTGATGAAAATGAAGTATTCATGGCTTAAAAAGTGCCTTTGAAATGAATGTGAAAAGTGCCTTAAATCATGCCTTAGAAAAGGATTGGAATAAGATGCTTTGTTATATTAGATATGTACTTTAATGAGAATGCATAAGTTAAAATGGGTAAATAAAAGTATTAGTGAAGTTAGAATTAAAAATAAGTTAAGGTGCATTTAAGGGTATAAATGTAATTTCACTTAAAGAGAAAGATATTTTCAGAAACTAGAATTATGCATGTATGATAAGTGATGTGTGTTATGTATGCCATGAAGTGTATGATATTGAAATAAAAAGAAAATATCATTAAATAATTTAAGGAAGGAACCAATTAGAAGGTGACACCTGTCACATTCCTATTGGACCCTTCCTTGACCATTAATTAAAATTAATTCAATAAAAAAATAGGGAACTAATAGAGGGAGAAGTCAGTTTTGGTGTCCATAATCCTCCATCTTTCAATTCCTTCATTTTCTTCTTCTCTTCTCCATTTTCAACTTAAAGATTAACACTTTCCAAGGTAAAATTTTGTGTAAAATTTGATTTTCATGCTATTTTTGGCTAGTTTTCATTGTATGTATGCTTATTGTCCATTATTGATTGTTGTAACTATTGTTCTTTATGCATGGATAATTTGGCCAAGAGAGGAATATGAAGTTTGTGCATGAGTTTTGATGAATTGATGTAAGAAAATGAATAAAGAAGGTTAAATATGCATGTTTGATGCATTTTAATTGAGTTTTATGTATGGATTGAATATGTATGAAAACCCTAGCATAATTTGTATGAGAATGACTCTTAAGAGGTTGTTCTATGTGTTCATGAAGTCAATAAGTTGATAAACTCTAAAGAAGAGTGAGAAAAATGCATGAAATTTGGATAGGAAGTATGAAGCTGCATGGAAAATAGTTGCTGCCTGATTTTTCATCTCCTTAAAAATGACCTCTATAATTCAGTTTTAATGCATAAATCACTAAAGTATATATAAATATGATGAATTAAGTTGTTAGAATGATGAAAATAAAGTTTTAATCCAATTGGAATGAGTTTGCAAGTAATATACACAAATGAATGTAATAGGGGCAACATATGTGTATAGTCGTGTATAGCTTCTTTAGGTTGGGTTTAAATGCATATTGGCAGGAAAATTTGACTTAAAAGTGTGTAAAACATGTATATGTATGTGTGTATTTAGTTTGGTAAAATTTTGAAGTAATCTGGATGTTAAATGGAAGTATTAAACTTGAAAATACAAAAAGGTAGCATGTTTGACCATTTATGATGTAAAAAAAATAATTATGTATTGTATAACTTTTGGAAAGTAATTTGGAAAACTCATTATACTAATTAAATTCATGACTTAAAACAACATGGTCATGCATTAAAAGTGGATAAATAAATAAGTTATGGTAAAGAACAAATTATGTGAGTTAATGGTATGTAAATAATGCATAATTAGTGCACTATGATTATAATGTGACTTTACATGGAATGTTTACATGCAAATTGATGTATGGACCATGATGTATACTAATATTCTGGTCCATGGGAGTGTGTGATGTGAATATATGCAAAATTATATCAATGAATAATGAGATATAAGTCTATATAAGTAAAGTGCATGAAATTCTGTAATGCTCGAATATGTAAGGCAAAGTTAGAGATTTGTGGTGATTACATTGCGACTGCCTTAACAATTGAATTTTTAAATATGTAATATACCATTGGAAAGCTCCTTGAGTCTATTTTCCATTGGTATATGGATTGGTATGTTTAAAGTCACTTACATGGTCAAAGTGCTGACAAAATGGAGATTGTTACATTAAGACAGAATATGTTAATGCATGAATTGCGTGGAACTTTAAGTACTAATATAATTCACAAAATGAACTTATTTTAAATACTTAAATGAATGGTTATATGCATGAATCAAGGGACGATGATTAAAGACCATAAATGATTTAATAATAAGGCATTAAGGCATTCAACTACACATTAATATGTATGCAATTACAAATCAAACATAGGTAAAAATAACTAAATGAATAGTAACCCATACAAAATAAATAGTGCACTTGACCAAATGAATAGTAATGTACATAACATGGTTTGATCACTTAAGGAAAGGATGTTTAAGGCATCTTAACTTAATATTATGCTTTCTTAAGCATTATAATTTATTATTATACTTAATAATAAACACTTAAAAGTAGGAAATAAAGTTAATGCCTCTTACTTATTCATGTTATACTAAGTCTTAATAAGACATATCTATTCTTAATACATGATTTGCATACCAACATACATATGTATGACTTATGTATACATTTACCCCTTGATTGTCAAATATAGAATGCTATAGAATGGAATGATACTTGAATACTTATTATAAATGAAAGTTGAATGGTATTACATGTATGCTTTTATATAGACACTCTTAAGTGAAAAGTTGGATGAAAATGTTACAAGTGTAGATAATGAAGATAATACCTCCATCCAAGCCTTTAATAAGGGTAAATCGATGACAACTTTATGCTCTATACTTCATGATCTCAATTAAGGTCTTGAATCAATGTTTTATATTTAAATGTGAATGATATTAAAGGAATAAGTTATGAATGAGTAATGATACTGTCGCACCCTCATTTTGGACCGGCTTAATCCAGATCGATTTAGGAATGCTTCTGAGTCAGTTTGGGTTAGCTTCAGGCCAATCCAAGTTGATTTAGGGCTTTCTAGGCCATTCTGGGCCAACTTCGGCCATTCTAG
>CANYBF010858645.1:0-56445 GCA_948192965.1 Dalechampia spathulata
GTAATTACATGATTTTAGGAGATCTCTTAGATTGTTTTCTATATGTCTAGAATAGATTATTTCCTATACAATAGATTAGATTTGTTTCCTTTATAGTAGATTAGTACATGTATAAATATTACTGTAATTGTGCTGAAATAATATACAGATTCTTATTTTCAACAATAACCCTTCTCATTGTATATGTTGATGACATAGTTGTGATAGGAGATGAAAAAGATGAAATAACTCGTTTAAAGACTCATCTAGCTCAAGAATTTGAAATCAAAGACCTTGGAAAGCTTCAATATTTCCTAGGAATTGAGGTTGCAAGATCAGACAAAGGAATATTTGTGTGTCAAAGAAAATATATTTTGGGTTTCCTAAACGAAACTGGCATGTTAGGATGCCAACCAGTGGATTCCCCAATTGAGAGCAATCATAAACTTCAATTGGGAATTGGGGAGATTGTAGACAAAGAAAGATACCAAAAATTGGTTGGGAAATTGATTTATTTGTCACATACTAAACCAAACATAGCCTATGTAGTAAGTTTGGTAAGCCAATTCATGCATGATCCTCGTTAGAGTCATACGCAAGCAGTTTTTCATATTATACAATACTTAAAATCTACACCAGGAAAAGGCTTATTGTTTGCCAAGACAAATCATCTTAAAATAGAAGTATTTATAGATGCTGATTGGGCAGGATCTCCAAATGATAGAAGATCGACTATAGGTTATTGTACACTTGTAAGAGGAAATTTAGTCACTTGGAGGAGTAAAAAACAAAGTGTTGTCTCTAGATCGAATGCTGAAGCAGAATATAGAGCTATGGCTCAAGGAGTATGTGAGCTTTTATGGTTGAAGAACTTATGGAAGAACTAAGATTAAGTGATAATGGTAATTTGCCATTGTATTGTGATAATAAAGCTGCCATTAGCATAGCTCAAAATCCAGTACAACATGATCAGCTGAAGTACATTGATATTGATAGACATTTTATTAAAGAGAAAATAGTACGTAGAGTGTTGAAGTTATTTCTCGTTGCATCAGAAAAATAGCTAGCAAATGTGTTTACAAAAGAGCTCAACAAAAGAAACTATCATACATTAGTGTGCAAGTTGGGCATGCGGGATATATATGCACCAACTTGAGGGGGAGTATTGACTAAATTAGAAGATCACAACATATTCTATTATTTTTCTATTCTATAGATTCTAGATTACACTGATTTGTATTTCTTATTTACTTTGATTTGTGTTTCCTAAATAATGATAGGAATTTGTATATAGATACTTCTGTAAATTCATTATTCAATGCACAAGAAAAGAAGAATTTTCTATTCTCTAAATTCAACACTTAACAAACCAAAAGAAAAGGTAGTGTCATTATTTATTTCTCTAACTTTAATATTAAATACTTCAAGAACAGTATTCAATTATATAAAATATACTGGTATTTGTAATAAAATATACTTTGTATCTTGAAAGAATCTATTATTTACAAAATATTCACACAATGCTCCCACCCTTACTCTCATATTAACTAGAGAGCACTTCATGCATTAGGTGAACCCTTACATTGATTGAATAAACCAATCATATTTTTCTAAACTTTGCTATAGAAGGAGGACAGTTCAGGTTAATTTCGTAAAACTTATATTTATCTTGTTTTATTAACAATATACTATCTTTTAATTGCTTTCAAAAAAACCTCTTCAAGAAAATTGATTGTCATCAATGTTCAACAAAAGTTAGCAACTATTTTCTAATCAAGTTCTTTTGCTACAGCCAAAAAAATAATATGGTTTCCATAAATTAATTATTTTCAGCTTCAGCCAAAACAGATGGAGTCTTATGTGCAGTACAGATGACCAATATCAAGCAATTAGCATTCTAGCACAAAGATCTCCTACACAATAGAAAAGAATGCGAAAAAAAGGAGAGAAAAAAGAAAAATCTAAAATATTATATGGTTTGAAACAAAGTCCTCGAGCTTGGTTTGGGCGGATGTGTGATTGCAACAATTTGGTATGAGTAGAAGTCAATCTGATCACATAGTGTTTTATGTTAGTTATTTATGTAGATGATATTGTTATTACTGGCAGTAATATTGATGGTATTTTTGCTTTAAAAGCCTTTGTTCAGACCCAGTTTAAGACAAAGGATTCAGGAGTATTAAAGTATTTTTTGGGAATTGAAGTCTCGATGTAAGAAAGGCATCTTCCTATGTCAACGGAAATATATTATTGATCTACTATTAGAGACTAGCAAACTAGGTGCTAAACCTAGCAATTCTCCCATATCTCCAAACATTAAATTGTTGGCAGGAGATAGCGAAACATTTGATGATCTAGAGAAATACAAACGACTAGTTGGGAAGTTGAATTACTTGACAATGACTCATCATGATATTGCTCAATCTATGAGTATTGTAAGTCAGTTCATAGCTTGTTTTGCAAATGCTCATTAAGAAGCTTTACCACAGATCTTGTGTTACCTAAAAGGGACCCCAGGACTTGGACTCTTGTTCAAGAGTAATGATCATTTAAATGTTGAATGTTTTTCACATGCACATTGGGTAGGATCTAAAATGGATAGGAGATTCACCACCGGATATTGTGTTTTTCTTGGAGAAAATCTAGTTTCTGGGAAAAATAAGAAGCAAAATGTAGTTTCACATTTGAGTGCTGAGTCAGAATATGGAGCTATGGCACAAGCTATGTGTGAGGTCATATGGGTGCTTCAGTTATTAAAGGAGATTAGTCAAGAGATTCAAATGTTTGTGGTGTGATAATCAGACACCTCTACATAGTGCTTCTAATCCAGTCTATCATGAACGAACGAAGCGCATTGAAATTGACTATCGCTTCATTCTCGACAGGACATGTGAGAACCGGGGATTAGTTGGCAGATATCTTTACAAAGGCGGTAAACGAAATACGAATTAAACATATATGTAACAAGTTGGGTATGATAAATATCTATGCTCCAACTTGAGGGGAAGTGTGAATTAAGAAAAGAAATCTTGTAGATTCACAATACCTTATGATTAGAATCTTGTAGATTAGGAATATCATGTATTATAGCCTAGATTAGGGGGATTCTTAGAATAGATTATTTCATAGATAGTTCTTTCCTTAGTTTATGATATTGTTGTATATACATATATATGATGTAAATGTCTCTCTTTTAATTAAGAAATCAATTCTTGAGAAACAACAGTGTGCAAGAAAAGAACCTAAAATTAAAGTGAAGATAAACAATTGTACACGTAGACCAAGATCAAGTATCCAGCATTCTAGCACAAAGGTGCCTTACATAGCATAAGAGAGTGCCAAAAAGAAAAAAAGGGAAAAAGTATCAATTGGCATGTCAAGAAAGGAGATAAAAAGTAAAGAAAACATCATACACCAATTTCTTACCGTTATATTATAAAAGAGAGAGAGGGAAAGTCGCTGGGCCTTGATTGCATCACCATGACCTGTCAACTTCAGTAGCCCCTGCCCATATACCCCCAAATTTGCATTTGAGCTAACAACAGAATTAGCCTGCAAAGGTTGAATGAAATTAACATCATTTCACTCAAAGACAAGGTAAGATGCTATAAGAACTGACATACCCGCAGCACAATCAAATTTCTGACTTCAAGGATAGAAGCAGTAACAACAGTATTTCCCCCTCCATCAACTTCTATTTTGGAGTTCCACATTAGTAACATTTTAACAGCTACCCTAAATGCGCCAAAAACCTTCATTTTTAGAATGGAACATCAGAGATCAGCAATGGAAGAATATAAAGTTCTAAATGTGATAGTAAAAAAATATAAATAAGAAACATTATTCACGACAAAGGAGAGTTTGTGGACCAATGTAGGTCTTTCTTATCACGGACATGATATGTTAACGGCAATTAACAGATAACAGAAGAAAAGTCACCAAACATGCCTTTATTATGGAATCACTCATCAGAAGTTCTTCTGCCACAAGCTCAAATTCTGATACTGGATATGCAGATAATCCAAAGACAATGCTGCCTCCACGATATACACCAATTTGGCCTCTAACCTTCACATTAAAATAGAAAAATTTTTTATGTCGCATGCTTTAGCAATAGAAATTCATCAAGTCACAAAAAAAATTGTACCAGCTACACATTGAAGAGGAAAGATGTGAAGAACCTGAAAACATGCAGAATAAACTTTCCCTAAAACCTGGGTTCCCTACTTTCCCTAAAACCTGGGTTCCCTAAAACATGTATCTTAGTTAGGTAGTGCTAATTAGTTTCTTAGTATGATTTCCTTTTTAGTTGGTATAAATAGATGTATATTTTGATTGATGAGATAAGAAATGTAAGATAGATTTCTTCACATGGTATCAGAGCATGCAAAATAAGCTTATGTATTTTTCCTTTTCTGGGTTCAGTTTGTGAAGCTGTCGAAAGTGCAGCTGGAAGTTCTGGTTTTCTGAGCTGCTGTTAGTGCAGCTGTTTTCCTGTTTTTTTTTTCTCTGTAAGCTGCTATGAGTGCAGCTGCCTTTGGGTTTGCGTTTTGGTTTTCCGAGCTGCTGTAACTGCAGTTGTTTTTCCTGTTTTTCTTCTGCAAGCTGTTGTGAGTACAGCTGCTTCTGGGTTTGCGTGAAGTGAGTTTCGATCATCACTGTCCACCGCAGGAGATTCATCAAGTGTCGACCAACGTTCGCCCAAAATCCGGTGACCAGACGAGCAGCGCGTGGCCGTCACGCGCTGAGTAAAGTTTCTGCCTTCTTCTCATGTGCCAGCACGTGGAGGCACGTGGGTTGTCCGGTGACACTCCGATTTTTGTCTCCGGCATCTGTTCTCTACTCCAACTATTTTCCAGTCTCTTTTCCCTCTTCTCCGGTGATCATTTTTTCCGATCTAGGGTTCCAGCAAGTTCAAATAGTGCTATGGAAGATTCAACAAGTGAAGCTAAACCACTTCCTACCTTAGTACCAGCTACCTCCAAGATTACTGATGACAAACTAAATGGTACGAATTATCTTGATTGGAGCATAACCATTTGGATTCACTTACGGAGTATTGAGAAAGACAATCACCTGACATGTGATCCTCCTACTGATGAGTCTCAAAAGTTATGGTTACGTGAAGATGCAAAGTTATTTGTTCAAATCCGCAATTCAATCGACAAAAGGGTACTGGCATTAGTCAATCATTGTGAATTTGTTAAGGAATTGATGGATTACTTAGAATTTACCTTCTCGGGTAAAGGAAATATCTCTCGGGTTTATGACGTTTGTAAGTCAATATATCGATCTGAGAAAGGTGATCAATCTCTCATATAGTTCTTCATGGATTACAAACGTCTATACGAAGAACTTAATAGTCTTCTCCCATTCAACACAGATATCAAGGAACAACAACAACAACAAAGAGAGCAGATGGCAGTTATGGGTTTCTTGGCTGCTCTTCCTCCTGAGTTTGATGTTGCTCAAAATCAAATTCTTTCCAGTTCAGACTTACCATCATTGAAAGAAGTTTATACTAGAGTTCTTCGGACTGAGACTCCATCTTCTAATCTATCTCATCAAAATAGTGCCTTGCTAAGTCATGGAGGTAACAAATTGAATGGTAGTACAATTGATCGAAAGAGTCCTCGAGCTCCGGAATCTAGTATGATTTGCTATTATTGTCATGAACCTGGTCATACTAAATGATTCTGTAGAAAACTTCAACGGCCTCAACTTGTTCCCCGAACTCAAGCAGCAAATGTTAGTGTTTCAGATTCCAATATAGCTAAGCCAATCTTGCTATCACCAGATGAATATGCCCACTTCTCCCAATATCAAGCGTCTTTAAAGTCCAATCCGTCTATTTCAGCTATAGTCGAGCCAAGTACTCCTAATACATGTCTTGTTTCTTCTTCTTCAAAATGGATCATCGATTCTGGTACAACAAATCACATGACAGGTGACTCAAGTGTCTTATCTGAATTTCAAAATAATGATTGTCCTACTATTACTTTAGCCAATGGGTCTAAAACACATGTTGTCGATACTGGTACAACTCATATTACACCAACTTTGTCAATCTCATCAGTATTGTGTCTTCCTGAATTTGCCTTTAACTTAATTTCTGTTAGTCAAATCACCCGTACCTTAAAATGTAGTGTCTCATTCTTTCCTGATCATTGTCTATTTCAGGATCTTACGACGAAGCAGACTATTGGTAGAGGCTACGAGTCAAAGGGTCTTTACGTGATGGATACTTATGTGCCACGATCTCTCATCTGTTCTAGAAATTCAACTCTATTCGAGGTTCATTGCCAATTAGGACATCCATCTTTGTCTATGATAAAACAAGTATGTCCTCAGTTTCAGTCCATTTCGGTTCTACAATGTGAGTCATGTCAATTTGCCAAACACCATCATTTACCATTATCACCACGAATTGATAAACGTGCTTTTGGTCCATTTGAATTAGTACACTCTGATGTTTGAGGTCCTTGTTCTATTACCTCTCAAAAGGGTTTTCGTTATTTTGTTACATTTGTTGATGATTTCTCTCGTGTCACTTGGTTATTTTTAATGAAGAACCGTTTCGAGTTATTTCCATCTTTTCTAACTTTTATGCTGAAATTTCCACACAATTCAATAAATCCATTCGAATTCTTCGGAATGATAATGGAACCGAATATATGTCCAGTCAGTTTCATAATTTCTTATCTACCCATGGCATAATTCATCAAACTTCATGTGTTGATACTCCGTCACAGAATGGAGTGGCAGAGCGAAAAAACAGCCATCTTCTAGAGGTCACTAGAGCATTACTATTTCATATGAATGTTCCTAAACTCTTCTGGGCAGAAGCAGTTTCAATTTCTTGTTTTCTCATTAATCGCATGCCTTCCTCGATTCTTTATGGTGGAATTCCTTATGCTCTACTGTTTCCTAGAACTACTCTGTTTCCTATTACCCCTCATATCTTTGGGTGTACTTGTTTTATCCGTGATGTTCGGCCCCAAGTATCTAAGCTTGATCCTAAATCCCTCAAATGTATATTTCTTGGCTATTCTCGCCATCAAAAAGGTTACATGTGTTTTTCTCCAACCCTTCATCATTACTTTGTTTCTTCAGATGTTACTTTCTTTGAGTTTACCCCATTTTATTCCTCATCCCCTACTCCTATTATTTCTTCACCATCTACTAATCATCTAGTCTATACTGTCTATGAACCTATAGAACCTTCGACCCCGTCCTCTCACATCCCTAGTCTTCCTAAACCACCCATTCATTATGTCTACACCAGAACCTACCCTCATAGATCTGCGGTTCCTCCTTCAACTCCATCAAGTGCTCCCACTACTAAACCGTTGGTTTCGAACTCTTTATCCAATCCTTAATCATCAGATCTTCCTGCTTCTGACTTAGATCTACCAATTGCTCTTCGTAAAGGTAAACGTTCATGTACCTATCTCATCTCTTCATTTGTGTCATATGACCACTTATCCTCCTCTTCTCATTGTTTTATCACCACTTTAGACTCTATCCAGATTCCTAAAACCGTTGGTGAGGCTTTAACTCATTCTGGTTGGTGCGCTACTATGCAAGATGAAATGCATGCATTAAAACCTGATGACACCTGGGATCTTGTACCATTACCACCTGGTAAGAAGGCTATTGCTTGTAAATGAGTGTTCACTGTGAAAGTCAATTCTAATGGGTCTGTGGCTCGGCTAAAGGCTCGGTTGGTTGCCAAGGATTATGCTCAAACTTATGGGATTGATTATTTTGATACTTTTTCACCTGTGGCTAAGCTTGCTTCTATTCGTATTTTTACCTCTCTTGCAGCCTCTTATAATTGGCCTTTACATCAATTGGATGTGAAGAATGCATTCTTACATAGTGCTCATCAGGATGAGATGTATATCAAGCAACCACCTAGGTTTGTTGCTCAAGGGGAGAAAGCTGTCGCCTGTAAGCTCAAAAGATCTTCGTATGGGTTAAAACAAAGTCCTCGAGCTTGGTTTGGCAGAATGTGTGACACCCTGCAACAATTTGGTATGAATAGAAGCCAATCCAATCATACGGTATTCTACAAGTCTTCTTCGAAAGGGATTATCTTGTTAGTTGTCTACGTGGATGATATTGTTATTACTGGCAATGACATTGGTGGTATTTCTGCTTTAAAAGACTTTCTTCAAGCTCAATTTCAGACCAAGGATTTAGGAGTATTAAAGTACTTTCTGGGAATTGAAGTTTCTCAATGTAAGAAAGCTATCTTTTTATGTCAACACAAATATGTTCTTGATCTATTAACAGAGACTGGAAAACTAGGTGCTAAACCTAGTAGCTCTCCCATGTCTCCATATAGTCAACTTCCGGCAGATGATAGTGAACCATTTGAGGATCCGGAGAGATAAAGACGACTAGTTGGGAAGTTGAATTATTTGACAGTGACTCGTCCAGACATTGCTCAATCTGTGAGTATTGTGAGCCAATTCATGGCTTCTCCCACAAAAACTCATTGGGAAGCTCTATCATAGATCCTATGCTATCTAAAAGACACCCCGAGGCTTGGACTCTTGTATAAAAATAACGGTCATTTGAATGTTGAATGTTGAATGTTTTTCAGATGCAAATTGGGTAGGATCCAAAATGGATAGAAGATCTACCACTGGATATTGTGTTTTTCTTGGAGGGAATCTAGTGCCTTGGAAAAGCAAGAAATAAAATGTGGTTTCTCGCTCAAGTGCTGAGTCAAAATATAGAGCGATGGCACTGGCTACATGTGAAGTGGCATGGATGCGTCAACTATTAAAAGAGATTGGTCAGGAGATTCACAAACCAATCAAGTTATGGTGTGATAACCAAGCAGCTCTACATATTGCCTCTGATCTAGTCTTTCATGAACAAACGAAGCATATTGAGATAGACTATCATTTTATTCGAGACAAAATCCAAGAGAAAATCGCCTCAACAGGATATGTGAGAACAGGGGATCGACTAGCAAATATTTTCACAAATGCTGTAAACGGGATACGAATCAAGAATATTTGTAACAAGTTGGGAATGACAAATATCTATGCACCAACTTGAGGGGGAGTGTGAAGAACCTGAAAAAATGCAAAATAAACTTTCCCTAAAACTTGGGTTCCCTACTTTCCCTAAAACCTAGTTCCCTAAAACATGTATCTTAGTTTAGGTAGTGCTAATTAGTTTATTAGTATGATTTCCTTTTTAGTTAGTATAAATAGATGTATATTTTGATTGATGAGATAAGAAATATAAGATAGATTTCTTCACAAAAGACAAGTACAAAAACACCAATTTATTCAACAAAACAACTGTTAAAACTTCACCTATAAAACTATTCTGAGTTTAATCAAGCATGTGGCCTCAAGATAAAAAAACAAAGTTAGATGGCTGGTGATGTATCTACTCTTAGTTTATGTGCCAACTCTAGGAACAACTAGTTCAATGGGTATTGATTTTCAAAAGAACATGTGTCATTGTAACTAACACAGGAATAGTGACATGAAAAGCACCATCAGACAAACAGGTCTTGCACGCAGACTCACTTGAGAGCTTAAGCATTCCAAGGATAAAATATGCTTTCAGATGCAATCTATTCAATTGCCAGAAAAAAATGAACATTTTACCACAAAAAAACACCTTTATCAGGAAAAAAGAAAAAGAAAAATACTTTATCAATTCATGCAAATAGAACTATTTTCAACAGAGTAAAGAAGCAGAAAACCTGCACTCTAGTCCAAAGCAATGGGACCAGAACTTTCGCATTATTCTCCACGAAAACATTTGACCAAAGAGGTGTAGTAGGAAAATCAAGCAAAGGTGTCTCAGTTTCTGTTGTCACATTATCATTGCTAACTCGCAAGCTTAATAAATCTGCATTGAAGAATGTACCAGCAGCACCAGCATTTGCAGGACAACCAACACTAGGGCCACCTGCCTCCATAGATGAACAAACTTAGATCAAGAACAGACAAAATAATGAAATGTAAATGTCAGATTAATGCACACCATAAAATTTAACTTTAATAGTAAAGAAGTAGCAGGATACAACCATGTCGAATGCATGCTGTAAAATGTACTTTTACATTAAAGAAGTACCAGGCTTCTACCACGTCCAAAAAAGTACCAGGATTCGACCATGTTGAAGAATTTTACATAAGAAGGAAAATGTAGAGCAATTGCCTGAATGCTATTTCTGGTAAAATAAACAATTAACACATACCATGAGCAGTAACTTTCACATCTTCTTGTATGCTGTAGCAATCAAGGGAAATTCTTCCACCGCCACCTCCACCTCTTCCTCTCCCACCTGCTGCGCTGATAATACCATAACCCTTCCTATGAAATTGAATATTACACAATGTATCATTTAGCACTACTAATAGTAGGAAGTAGATACCATAAAGACTAATTCCAAACAAATTTTTATGGAAGCAAAGTGGAAGTATAAATGGAAAAATATTTATAAATGCTTCATCAGAACTAAGAGCAAAACTCATGTATAATTGATGCAGTTGAGCAGTTTACAGGCTTTTAAATAGGAGCTATACAACAGCAGTTATGCTCTTAGTTTTATAAGACAAAACAAATTCACTAAGAAACAAGAAAAAAAGGAGAAGATTTAAATCCTCAGATCCTGCCTAACATAAAATAGCAAATAAGATTCGAGAATGTAATGTCCCCAAATGAAGTTGGACAACAGGAAACACGCTCCATTGGAAGTTCTTGAAGCTTATTCATTAAAGAAGCTGAAAAAAGTATTTTGTCCATAACAACATCCAATTTATTTTTAAAGAAAGATAGAGTGCATATTTGATCTTGCACTTTGACAAAATTATTTGGTAAAATTATACCAAAAATCATTACACTAATAGTGAAAGATCTGCTATTCCTATTCATGATTCAGTACATTGGCAATAACTTTAACTTGATAGCCCACATAAATTAGAAACAAAGAGAAAATGGGGAAAGCACATCCCCATAGTCTCCATTCAAGCAGTGGGTACTCACAGTTTTACAGCATGCACAAAGATGCTTCCACCAGAACCACCTCCTCCCTTCAGTGCACCATCGCCACCTTCTGCAGTGATAGATCCATTCAAGTATATTATCTCCTTCACTTGAAGCTTAACACGCCCTCCCCCATTCCCTCCAAACTTATGCTCATGAGATGTGCCACCACCCTTACTCCCATAACTCCATGGCTTAGCCAAAGTTGACCAAGCATAAACATCACCGCCCCAAATATTTGTCTTATTCTTTGCCAAACAGGAAGCACCTCTGCCGCCATGACCTCCACCAGCTCCATCAAACCCAACTGGTGTACCGCTAGTTTGAGGTGGCGGGAGCCCACCTAAGGCAGTTGTATTTATAGACGAGCCATGATCCATGGTCAAGTTGGCAGCAGCAAAAATAACTGAACCAGCAACAATGGATGCATTTTGACCAATGTTAACATTACCCATCGTCATATTGAAAGTAATCATACAGCCTTCTACAGGACACACAATTGACACATGGGATAATATTTCCAAGTTTCCTGTACCATATATATAAAGATCAGAATTACGATACAAGTTTGACTTCAGTAAGCAGGTGGTATTAAATGACCCAACTCCTTCTAGATCTTCACAAGAGACATGCTGGCTCAGAGGCAAAGAAAATCCAACTGGTTCTTCATAGGTAAAGGAGTCACTTCTAGAACCATTGCTTGAAACTGATCCCAAATTACGCAGCCAGTTTACAGACCAGATAGCCTCTCCTCTATACTGCTCTGGACTAAGAGAAAGGATGTTTATACAAAAATTCCCCAGAAGAATGCACCAAGAAAGGTATCCTTGCAATATAAAAGGACACATTACCACCAGCAATGACCCAAGTACAGGGTCTTCTGTCACCTACACTTAAATCTTAGGTTCCAAAGTCTTAAGCGACTCTCTTTAGTCATTAACGGCACAGCTGTACAAAGATACAAGTGTTACATGGCAGATTCATGCCTACTGCCTATTAGTTCTTGGGAGCATTAACCTGTCAATAATGCCAGTAATTTAAACATGGCTTTGAACATTAGTATAAATTCAAGAGAAAAATTATTGACACACCAACAAGTGTACGGAATTAAACTTCAAACATAGCAAACTGAAGTGCAAAAGTAAAACAAGTGCAATAAATTTCTTGACATTACTATGAACAAAGATTATAAACAATGGAATAAGAGACCCAAATCCTGATACAAAACATCTATCACCACATGATCTCAAAGTTGTATTGGAACTCAAGAACTTCACCACTGTAGTTCTGTGAAACAGGCATGACATATCTTGTTAATCAAAATCACTATCTTTGTATCACCATAACAACACCTTTCTGATATTCAGTCTTAATACATTAGCTACCAACCAAATTTAGTTATCCATTGGCTGATCGTGCATCTTTAATAATTATGTACTCTTGTTTAGACCGTATAGTCTTCATATTTCATATTCAATGTATCTACAGTCTAACTAGTTTAACTTAATCATATCTGGACAACAAGAACTACGTAAAACATGACTGGTTTCATTCTCTGGATTGTAATCATGACAATTTGAATATGAATATCACGTCAACTAAAAATTTCTATGATATTTCACCATCTATCATCACAGTCAACCGTTTTCAAAACCAATTTCTCCCTGCCTCAAAGCAACCACAATACCACAAGCGACAATCAGTGCCATATATTCAACAAGTCAGCGCAACTAAGCCTTAGTTCTGAACTAGTTGGGATCGGCTAAATGAATCATTCTTTTCAACCCATTCCGTTTTGAATTACATCCTCAAAAAATTATAAACCTCTCTAAGCTCGTTTCTCACTACTCAATTCCAAGTCAGAGCTACAAACTGCTTCCGTTACATAAAACTAATGGTAGCTATATTCTCATACCATTGCAAAAACACAATAAAACAAGAATTTCAGCTTAAGTTTAAAAAGAAAATGCAAATCACACGATCAACTTTGCTACAATCTCGTAAAAAGGAGATAAAAAGAAAACGCAAATTTTCATTCCACATCAATTAAATATATTTCTTACTGAACACAAAACAGAGTTTGAAATTAACATGATTTTTCTACGAGTACACCTAAAACAGCATTCGATCTCGACGTTTCAATTGAAATATCCAAGAAAAACAAGACACAATCAAATCAAAAATGGAACATCAAAATTTTAAAATAAGCAAAATAAATTCTTACTGATAAAACACTCAAGAGTGTAACATGAATTCAAAATTCAGATAGATAGACAGATAGAAGAGGGAGAGAGAAATACTAAGAGAAAAGTACTGTTTGGCAAACAAGAAAAGAAAGTAACGGTGGAAAATGATACTGAAATCTGAAAGAGAAAATACCAAAATGAAGCTTCGCTTTTTTAAACGTTTTTTTTTTTTTATTTTCTGCCCCTTAGCTTTCTTTTGTCTTCTTTTTTTCCTCCTTTTTTCCTATTATATTGTTTGAATTTTTTAATAACAAATAATTACCATTTTGCGAGAGTGTCATCAAGAGGGAAAGAGCAAGAGAGTAGAGAAGAAGAGACTGTCTATTAAGAATCCAAGTGGCCTTTTTTCCCGCATCGCTGGACTCTGAGAAAGATCTACGCGTGCCTTTATTTGGACGAAATTCCAATTTCCCCCCTATACTTTTTCTCAAATGTTTAATTATATCAAATTCGATCTTTTCTTACAAAGATGGCATTCTTTTTAATATGATACAATAGAGATTTTGGAACAGTTGGTATGAAAACCAAAAAAAATCCAATCTTTTGAGAAAATACGAATCAAACCCAAAATGGAACGAAATCAAAAGGTTTAATTCATTTTCTGTTGATGTATACCTTAAATCAAGTAATTAATTTTTTCATGTATTTTAGTTATTTTACATGAAGTTATCTACTCAAGTAAGTGTACTTCACATTATTCATTTAAAATATTAAACTTATAAGAATTCATGTCATCTCACTCATATGATATTTAACATTCATTTTATATCATAAGCTTTATCCAAACTATTAATTAAAGAAACTATAAATTCATACATTGCTTCATTTTTATAAAAACCTTTGAACATTTATTAATTTATTTATTAATTTACCATTTTCAGGATAAATCCCAATCTCATTTAAGGGGCATTTTATAGTTAATGTGTATATAAGAATGCTTATTTGCTGAAACTCAAAATTTTCTAAGTCAAACTAATAGTGTAAATTATATATCTATTTTTTAGAACAATCAATGAGTTGTCTTTCTAGAATTATTCCTTTATTTCTAATTAGAATTTATTTAATCCAATATATGTATATAATGTTTTATACACTCATTTAATTGGATGCATTATAATCAAATATGTAATATAATTAATGAAGTAATATTATGTAATGAATTTTTAATTACGTTTCATTACATTACATTATTTGTAAATAATGTAATGTATTGTAATTATTCATACGATGGATGAGCTTGAATATATATTGTATGGTTTGAATGAAATATAATCAAAAATATATTATGTTTTAAATGTATAATGTATTTATTAATCCTCATATAATGTATTAATAATTACCTAGGTATTTAACATTACATTAATATTATATAACCAAATAAAATAATTAAATATATAATGTAATCATGATTATATTATATAGATAAATACGTCCAACCAAATGAGACCTAAATATTATAGTCTACTATAACTAGTTTTGTGTTTGAATGTTGCAATTTACGATCACTTTTGTAAAATTAGATGGAATATTAAAATTTTGTATGAGAAGAATGAAGAAAATATATTATTTTATATATTTTATTAATAACATTAGGATAATTTATATATACAACTCATTAATATAAAAAGGGAAAAAAATAAAAACTTGATTTCCTACATTAATGTTGACCTATCAAAGCCAATTTCTATATATTTATCTTCGTGCAATAGTCTAAACAATCTCTTACATGAATTATTTACCAACATTCTTTTAAGTTGGAGTTTTAGAGATTTAATCATAACATTTATTAATAGATCACTTGAATTAGCAATATATGTTGACTTTCTTTTAGTGTGATGATACTTTATTTCTACATGTTTCATCTTTTCATGAAACATTGGGTTAAATAAGATGTAAAAAATAGTTCAATTGTTACATATAGATCTTATTTCACTACAAAAAAGGAATTTTTAGTGATCATAATTTTATGACACGTGTATATAATGGTCATAATAAGTATATTAATAGGGATTGAATTTTTAAATGGTTATATTAATATGAAAGGAACATTACTTCTTACTACCAAAAAATGATCCCTTCGTTATAAGAGTTTAAAACAGTCACTAATGCCATTTTTTAGCAATCAGATTTTAATTGGTGGGTAAATTCCCCCTATAATAAATTATTTATTTATTTATATAAAGGCATGTATGTTGAAAAAGAAAATATTTTGGTGAACATAAGAGACCTTTCTTCCTTCTTTCAAAAGAAAACAAAACCTTTCTTTCTTCTTTCTTCCTAATTTCAGAATGAAACAAATTCTTTCTTTCTAAGTCTGTGGAAAACTCGCTACTATGGGTTAAAGACATTGAAATATGTAAGTTTGCATTTTGTCTTCTTCTATGCAACTATTTTGATATCTATCCAAGAAATTCCTTAATTTATCTCTTTCTATTATCTTCATCTCCTCTGCTTGCATTTTTTCCATTTCTATCTTTCCATTACCATGCTTCCCTACTCCTTGCGTCTCTTCTTACTATCTATTCTACCAGGTAAGCTAAAGGACACCAATCTAGTGAAATTTCTTTTTCCTTCTTCATGGCTACCTTGTGTTGTGATTTGATCTTTAACTTTGTTTTGTGTTACTTTCTATATGATTTATGAATTCTTTTATGCGTGGAAGGTGTTCACACATGAATATGAATATAAAATAAATCCCAAAAATGCAGTAACAGGTATCGTCCACAAGGACCGAACCGAGGGAGTCAAACACTGACAATCAGCTACTAAATAGTTTAAGACATTCAATATGAAGTAAATCAAATCGGGATTAAAAGAATATGAATAAAGAGCAAATATTTAAATGATTAAAACAACTAATTATGGTAAACTATAAGCAGAAGCAAATAAAACTAACAGTAGTAATTTAAGTATCAGTAGCAAAGCTTAAATAATAGTAAAAGAACAGCAACAAACTAATCCTATATCAGCAAAAATAAAGGGGTAGTAAAATAATAGTAGCAAAACTTGTCACAGCTGGGAATGTAAAAACAGGAAAACAGTAAAATAACAGATTACAAAGTAATAAAACAGTAGTAAAAATAAACTAAAAGTGCAACAAAAATATCAACAGAGTAATGGACAACAAAGCATAAAACTAAATAGCAGATAATAGAGATATCAATCAAAAGAAGAGGTTCAGGGTGATGGGATCATGCTGAACCTAAGGGTAACCAATAGTAACATTCTGGCAGAATAAGAAACAACAAAAGAGAATAAACTCTATCCCTAGTAGTTCATAAACCAATGCCATTCAAATACTTAGTAGCTGAATCTATCCCTAGCATTCATCTACAAGCAATGAAATAGTGAATTTGGAAATGATACTCAATGAATGGGGCCAATATTCATAGAGAAAACTGTAAAAACTACAGATTCAAAGTTAATATAACTACAAGAATGAAACAATCAATAATCCAAGTTTAAACACTCCCCCAACACCCTAAACAGTAAATCATCCCTCCATCTCAAAAACAGAGCACAAGATAATCATTAATATTCTGAGAAGAAAAATATCCAGAAGAGTAGAAGAAATAGAAAAATAAAGCTATAATCTCCTGATTCTACAGCTTCTTCTTAGGTTCTCCATGCTCTTCCTTCAGCTCTTCTGATGGGTCTCTCAGCTGCCTTTCTTGTGTATGTTTTTCCCAGCTGCTTCTGCTGTCTCTCCAAAAGCCTCTTGACCTTTAATCCTGCGTGCTCCCCCTCTCCTTTTTGTTATGCCGTTTTTTCTCTGCTGTCTGTTATCCTCTGCAGAAAACGGTTTCTGCTCCCTCTTTTTCCTCTCTATCAGCTACGCCTTTCCATATGGCAGCCATCTACTCTTCCTTTCTTAGACCATTTTTTTCCTTCTGTAATTACTAAATTATCCTTGCATCAAAAATATAAATTAAGTAGTATATTTATAAGGTAAAATAAAATAACTAAAGTTAAGTAAATTAACACCTAAATTACCTAATTAATACCAATTAATCAAGAAAAATCAAATTAATTAAGCCTAAAATATCAGCAAAACAAGCCGATATCAGAAGGTAAATCTGGAGTTAGATTTTACTAGCTTGACTATTTTTGACTCATTTTGATTTTGATTTGAATTTCATTATGTGATCATTTTGCTTGATTATATATTTTTGATATACTTTTCTCGTATTGTGAATTGTTAGACATTTACAATTTGATCTACTCTTAAAAATTGTTTTCATACGACATCTTTTAATCTAGTTGTGGAGGGGAAATTTGGAGTGTTGATTAAGATAACTGGAAATTGAAAGCTAAAACAATTAAATTGAAGTAAGTAAAATAGGATTTGTTCATGAATTTAGTAATTTTTGCTTGTGATTTAACTTTGTTGTATAAGATTACTAACAATGATTTTAAGTTTTGAAATCTGATTTAATTGTGCAAAATAATCGAAAGGAATGCTTGTTGACTATGTTGTTTTGTATATGTATGGTTATCGGTAGACTCATTGATATCTTTTATAAAAAGACCTCTGATGGAGATAATTGATGAATCCTGGAATGACTAAGCAAAAAATCAATAGTATCACTTGAAATTTTTGAAAATCAAAATTATTATTGTTATGTATTTTTTTCTTTTGTGCAATTTTTCTTATCCATAATAACTGACAAGATTACTGCTAATTTTTGTTATCTAAAATAACATCTAGTCATTTTGTTAATAGTAAGGGGTGGGGGATTCTATATATCATTGTAGGATTTTATTCAAGATCATTGCAAGGACTACTCAACTCTGATTTCCAATTTAACGTTTAGAAGAAAAAAAGAGTGTTTCTGGTTGGAATTGAAAAAGGCTGTTGTAAAGTTTTGGAGTTTTCAAGTAATCGGTATGAATCATGTTGCAAACCTCTTCTATAGTTGATGAAATTTCTCTATTTAATTCATAATCTATGTTATTTGTTTTCTTTGATTGAAAATGCAATGTATATATGTAAAATGTTATTAGAATGAGTGATAATGTTACAAATATTCTCTTTTTCTAGTTCCTTTTAAGAAAAACATAAAAGAAACAAAAGAAATAAAGGGGAAATAGAAGAAGAAAGCACATAAAATATGATTCAAGCTTGACACTCGAAGATCCAGAAGGATTTAATCCAATTCTGCTTTGTTTTTGGCTTTGATCACAAATATATATATAAACCCAGTGGAAATAATTCAATTTAAAAGAATTAAATTAAAGGAATTTCTTTGTTGTTGAACTGTGTACATTAATTATTAATTGTAAATGGGAGATGCAATAACAATTCCACTTTCCACATGATATATGTATATGCATTTGTATATATATTATTATTAACTAATTTCTATTCATTAATTGTATTTATAATTATATACTAAAATTTTAATAATTTCTTTTTGTAATTTTTATTTTTTATTATTTGAAATTTTATAAATGTTATTTTCTTATAGGTTATTTCATTTTATTTGATGTACACGATTCTTGCAATATGATAATATTTGTTTTGCATTGTTATTGAAAAATCAAACAAATTAATGATTAAAAATCATAAATAAAAATATCATTATAATTTTTAATAATTATATTGAATTAAAAAAAATTCTTTTGACTTTTATTATCTCATAACATTTTAAATATATTAATCCTTGAAAATTAAAAAGGTATTTCATAAATAACTAATCCTTTAATTTTTAAAATTAAAATATCATTTTATTTATTCAATATAATTATATAAAAAATTACCATTTGATTTAGAATGACATTCAAATAATTTATAAAATAGTATTTGATTTAATATAATGATGTTTTAATTATTTTTATAATTGTATTTGTAATTGTGCTAATAAATATATATATAAATATGTTTACTTCTTATTACTTGTTAATGTTTAAACATAATATGAATTAGTTTATATTAATATATTTTTAATATTATGTTTATAAAAGAAAAGTACTTTAATTTAACTAACAATATTACAATAAATTCAATTTAATAGAGTTATAACAAAACTTAATATTCGATTTCAAATAAATTCATTTAAATATTTTAATGATAAAGTTGATGAATAAAATTTCATATTAAAATATAATTTTTTATTAATTTATTCCTATGTTATATTTATGAATGAGAGATGATGTCATATTTTTGCTTATTCTTAGTAATATAGTTATTACCAAATATTAATTATTGATTTCCTTTGAGTTTTTTCTTATGTGCATCAATTTTCTTTCTCTTTTGTCATTTCATATTTAGGCTATTATTGTAAAATTTAGTAAACTTAATGAAGTTATTTATGACATATTTACTAATTCATATGTTAAACTTTTAATCAATTATTTGTTATAGAATCATTCTTATATAGGCAATATTATGCTTTTTTTTCATGTCAGAAATGACACTTAATAAGCATTAAATGAGTCTTTTCAATGATCGACTTAGCCCAATAAATGAGAAAGGAATCCTTGATTTTCTAGATTATGCCTTTCAAAGGGTGGGAGATACACATGAAATTAGATGCACCTGTGTTAAATGTTTAAACATAAATTCAAGAACTCATGAAGTGGTTAAAATGCATCTACAAGTATATGGAATGGTAGAAAATTACACCCTTTGGTATCATCATGGGGAACAATTGGAAGAGACATAATATGGAAATGATGATGAGGAATTAGGGGATGAGAGTGAGAATGAGATGGAAGATATCTTGCAAGATCTTTATCCTAATTTATGATGTTAATGAAAGTATCAATGTTCTTGAAGAGGAACCAAATTTAGAAGCGAAGAAGTTCTACAAGTTGTTAGAAGATTCACATGGGTTTTTATATGAAGGTTCCAAAATCTCAAAATTATTAGCATTAGTGAAATTATTACATATTAAGAGTCTTAGTTGATGAAGCAATGAATCATTTAGCATGCTTTTAAAGATTCTTACAGAAGAGTTACTTCCTAAAGGATCTAGTTTGCCAACTTCATACTACAAGGCAAACAAGATATTTCATGTTCTTAGTCTTTGTTATGAAAAGATTGATGCTTATAAGAATGATTGTATGTTATTTTAGAAGGATGATAAAGAGGCAAACTTTTGTAAGGTTTGTAATGCTTCTAGATGGAAATAAAACAAGAATAATGGAGGAAGAAAGTGCAACACTAATGGTAAGAAAATACCAATAAAATGTTACGATACTTTCCATTAAAGCATAGGCTTCAAAGATTGTATAAATGTTCAAAGACTGCATGCTTAATGAGATGACATTATGGTAAACAAGTAAATGATGGAATGATGAGACATCCAACCGATTCAATGGCATGGAAGCATTTTGATAAGCTTCATGAATCTTTTACCTTAAACCCTTGTAATGTGAGACTTAGGTTAGCTAGTAATAGGTTTCAATCATTTGCAAATTTAAAGACTCCATATAGTATTTGGCCAGTGATACTTGTTCCTTATAATTTTCCTCCTTATATATGTATGGAACAATCAAACTTGATTTTTTCAATGCTCATTCTGAGTCTTGAAGCTCTTGGAGATGCAATATATATATATATATATCTCTCTAACCTTTAATAAAAGAATTGATTAAGTTATAGGAAGTTGGAATTGAGACATTCAATGCATCGATAAGGAAAAATTTTCAACTATATACTGGTTTATTATGGACTATCAATTAATTTCTTACTTATAGGAACTTGTCAAGATGGAGTACTAAAGGAAAATTGGCTTACCCTAATTGTAATAAAGATGCTTCTTGGACAAGATTAAGAAATAATGGTAAACAATATTATATAGGGCATCATCAATATCTCCTAACCAACCATAAATGATGAAATGATAAGGAATCTTTTAATGGAACCAAAGAGTGAAGATTGCCCCCAAAATCGATTTATGGCAGTGATATACTTCAACAAGTTCAAGATCTCAATGAGATAACATTAACAAAGGCTACTACTAAAAAGATTAAAATTTCTCATGAAAGTAGAGGGGATAATTAGAACAAGAAGAGCATTTTCTTTCAACTTCCATATTGGAAGACTTTATTATTACATCATAATTTAAATGTGATGCACATAGAGAAAAATATATGTGATAATATTTTTGGTACTATTATGAATGCAAGGGGAAGATAAAGGATAATCTTAAAACAAGACTTGACTTATAAGCAATGAATATAAGGCCATAATTGCACCCAATCCAGCAAGGAGATAAATATAAATTACATATAGCAGCATATACTTTATCTCGTGAATAAAAACATAAATTATCTATTTTCTTAAAAGAGTTAAAAGTCCCTAATGGATTCTCATGTAATATTTCTTATTGTATTAACCTTAAAGATCATAAGATATTTGGTTTAAAGGGTCATGATTATTATGTTCTTTTACAACATTTACTTCCTCTAGCTTATTGAATTGTCTATGTTTTTCAATGTGCTTTATGGAAAAAGTATTGAAAATGGATAAATTAGATCAAATTGAAGCTCAAATTCCATTAACATTGTTGTGGGTGGGGCTTTCGCTGTGACTCAAAGTGAGGTTTGCAACAAACGATATTAGGGGCCTGCTTGAAGTGAAAGTGTAATCTTCTCAAGGGCCTGCTTGAGGAATGAGATGGACTTAAAAGAGTCGTAAAGTGGGAGTCGCCACCAGATGGTTCCAGATTTGGTTCATCCAATCCATAGCATGAGTGCTAAGTTAAACCCTTTAGAGATAGGTTTGGGTGGTGAAGATCTATTTTCTTAAAGTTTCCAAATTCAATTTTACCATTTTAGTTAGATTAATTATCCTAGACAAACAAGCAAGGAAAAATATAGAGTAAGCACACAACGCGATATATTATGATGATATGGTAGAGTTCACATAATATGTCAAGTATAGCATGACATATAGAGCTATATGACATAAGTATGGCATATGAGATGATGTAACATAACATGACATGTGAAATGATATCATAGTATGAGTATGATATGGCATAATGACATGATATAATGATATGGTATAATGACATGACATAGTGATGTGATATAATGATATGACATAATGATTCATGTGTGTGTGACATGACATAGTAGCATATGACATGATATAGTGATAAGATATTTGGATGATATGACATAGTGACATATGATATGGCATAGTGGCATATGATATGACATAGTGATGTGTGACATGGCGTAATGGTATATGACATGACATAGTGATGTGTCGTGTATGATATGACATATGACATGACATGATACGATATATATTCTAACAAATATAATAAACACATCCATACGAATAAAAGTTAGTAATGGCTTATGAAAGGGATGAAAGAGATAGGGGTACATGAGGGAATAAAATTATAAATACATCCCAAGGAAAAACTAATAAAATAGAGGCTTATTCTATTACAGAGGGATCTTCGATTATACAAAAATCTGAGATGTGTAGTAACATCTCCTCCACTTAGGGAACCGTCATCGGGTAACATGAGCCCTAATGCATGAATATAGAAAGTGTCAAAAAAGGAAATAAAGCTATAAAAGGAATGTCGAAATATTTTAACCGATTCACTACCATATGTAGATATGAATCAAGGATCACTCCCTAAAATGTGTCAGCATATTCATGTAAATATGGAAATAAATATAAGTATAATTATGGAAATAAATATATTTTTGATAAAAATCAATCATACTATAATTGAAAGATTCAAATATCCTTTGCAATACCACTTAGAATTGATTCAACATCCAATTAGAGCTTGTGATGGTAACAAACATAAAATCAATTAAAAATAGCATTTAATAGAATAATAAAGCAAAATTGTATTGATTTAATTGTAAAATCAACTAATTTGATAATGAAAACTAAAATAGAGAGACTCTAATATCCTTAAAATCAATTAAAGTATGGATTCAATTCTCAATTTGATTTCAATCATGTTAATTGTAAATAAATTGAATCAAAAATAACATTTAACTTAATAATTTAATTTTAAAGCCAAAATTAAATAAAAAGTAATGATTTATGATAAATCTAATGTGTTTGAATCATTATGAGACCGTAAATGCATTAGGAATGTCAAATAAATTAAAATTTAAAGTGAAAATGATAAAAAAATTGGATTTCTATCAATATGAATCAATATATGCATCAAATATAGGGTTACATGTGGTGCATATATGAAAAATGGAACTAGATGCATCGTACAAATGCATCATACATAATGTTAAACATATTAAATGCATCGCATATAATGATATAGGTGATGTATGTAACATTCATTAGATAAGAATAATCAATTTTACAATTAGAACATGAATAAAAATGTCAATTATTCAATCTCTACAAGTCATTTAGGGCATTAGTAAGCCTTAAATGACACTGTAGCATTTAGTACAACAACCAAGAACATGAATCAATGCATGGAATTAAAGAAAATTGAAGGAAAATGGGAGAAAAAAATTGACTTATGAAGGCTAGCAAAAGTCTTCCTCCAAATCCTAAAAATGCTTAGGATTTTAGTCAAGTTAATTTAGTCACTAATCTTAATTAATTATTTAATTAGGTGATTTTTAATTCTATAAGAGCTTAATGTCTTAGAATTAAAATATTTGTATATTGTATGCATGTGTTAAGTTAATACCTAAAGGGTATTTATATGACCCTCAGGTAATGTGCTAATCATAGATTGGCAATGTGGGATAAATGAGCTTTTCCAACTATATACTATACATATGATACATGATATGTATATAGTTGAAAACCCACTTCATATGCCAGTTTACATAAGTCAAATGGTAGATGCATCATATGATCAAATGACTCATAAGGCTATGAAACTTATGTATGCAACTCAATTTTGAAAACAGGAACTCGTATCAAGCTGTATTGATAAGGAAACAAGTTTGTAACACATTCACACAAAATGGCCAACTATATGTTATACATATACTTGCAAATGCACTTCATATGCTGCCTTGTATAAGCAAAATGGTAGATACACCATATGACCAAATGGTTTATAGGATTACAAAAAGCATATATGCAACTCGAATTTGAAAACAAAGTACAGTATCAAGCCATTTTGAGGAAAACTAAAATTGCATGTACGAGGGTGAAAATCCAGTATCAATAGTTTACCTCTTAATTAGGATCACTTCAGAACGGCACAAGGAAAGGTTGATAGAATAAAACCTAATCATAATATGGGTTTTTACGTAGAGTCAGGAATAGTACCTGGTTATTGCTTAAGCTGTATCTTATCAAAACATGATCCATTAGGGATGGTCCATTGAGGATACTTATATTGAGGTACATGATCAATGTTGGTTGACATGTGGTGCTCATGTAGAGGCTTGTGACTCTACTGAGGAAAATAAATATGATCCACTAGGGATAACTCAATTAAGATGCTTGTATTAAGGCTTGTGACCCAATTCTTCCATTAGGTGCTTGATGCTTGGGTGGGTTGATCAAGGCTAACTTCCTAGGGATACCCTATATCAGTGTTGGGAGCTTGGTGTTTAGGCTAAGTGATCAATGTTGATCATATGGTGTTTGTGCTAAGGCTTGCAACCTAATTCTGCCACTAGGAGCTTGGTGTGTTGGGTGAGGTGATCAAAACTGATTAAAAAAGCTATGCTCATACTGAGGCTTGTGACTCCATTGAGGAAGAAAATATAATCCACTGGGGATATCAAGGCTCATAACACAATACTAGTATTGGGGGCCCAGTGCTTGGGCTAAACTATCAATGCTAATCATGTGGTGCTCATGCTAAGGCTCGCAACCCAATTCTGCCACTAAGATCCCGATGCTTAGGCTAAACAATCAATGTTGATCATGTGGTGCTCATGCTAAGGCTTTCAATCCGATTTTACCTCTAAGACCTTAGTGCTTAAGCTAAATGATCAATAGTGATCATATGATGCTCATATCGAGGCTTGAAACCTAATTCTACCATTGGGAGCCTGATGCTTAGGCAAGTTGATCAAGGCTGATTAGTAGTCATCTACAAGACTGATGAATTTGCTACAAGACTAAAAAATCATATAAAATCCGAGTTCAGATGCCTGTTACTAGGGTTTAAGAATCAAATACTTCTTTTCATGATTGCTATTGGATTGGGTGGTCAACTATGGAACCTGGATGATCAACTACTGAATCAAGATCAAATAATTGCTAGTTCTAAGGTGATCAACTATAAAATTAATGCTTGCACTATCAAATATGTGTTTGATATCTCCAAAAATGGTATTTGGAATCCACCACTAGAATTTGACACTTTTTGGTCAATAATTTGGCCAGTAATCAAAGATTTAACTAAAATCAATCATCTATAGGATCAATTTCTTATCTATGCCAGATATAAGAAAGCAATTTCTCAATGAAATTGGAATTGAAATAGTTCAGAGAAAATACTTAGATTTTTTAGTATCAGTCTACTAGATTCTGATTTTTTAGTAGGTGTCCTTGATGTTGATTGATGTTCATTTAGATGAGTGCAAATCCATCCTGACCTATGGTATAGTATACCTCTTCCTAGATATGTCAAAGTATCAGCACGTAGGGACAAACGATATATGTTGATTGAGTGCTCTGAGTATTGTTTCTTCTACTTGGGAATGCACATAATTGATTAGTGTTAAGGGCTAACAAGTTAGGTGGAGCCTATCATACCTCCTCGGATGATGTTGTGGTCATCCTATATTAGTATTGAGCTAGAGATTATGACTAACTGACAAGCTTCCTTGGAAGTGACTGCCTATCAAAGTCATTAGTGGATTACCCGATCTTCATTCAGGCATGACTACTGGGGCCTGTATAGTGTCTACCCATAAAAGGTAAAGTGTTAGGGCTAGTAGATCTCAAGGTTAGCTTGCTACCTCTAGTGGATGGAGAGGATCTTATGGCTCCATTATAGTTAGGAGCTCTTGAGGGAGAGGTGCTCTTAAGAGTGCATGGAGCACAACATTTGAGGCGGCATTAGAGGTTGAGACGATGAGTCTTGAGGTACCCCCTAGCTTTGAGTATTCCTATGGCTTCATTGAAAGATAGCTTATATGGTCGTAGAACCCATATATACAGTTACGATAAGGACAGGGGCCCATATGAGGTGATATTCTAGGTGCCTGAGAGACTCATATAAGTAATCCTTCATGTATTGGCATGCTTCTAATTCCATTAAACTCTAATTGCAATTGTAATGACCTATACAAGTGCCTTGGGATGTCATGGCAGATGTCTCCTAATTACTGACTAGGCTACATCAGCATTATAATATAAAGATGTTAGAGTTACATGTGAGTACTTGTAACCTATGTTATATAAGATGTTTATGCATGTATACTTGACTTATATGTCCACATGATTATGTAATGTAGGGACGTTATCATGACATGATTGAGTCACATAAGGTCTATGTCAAGATGATGTCACGGTTGATAGCTGATGTTACATGTCTAATTGAACATCTAGCATGCTACAACATTGCAGTGAAGTCTCCCAGCCCTAGCTCAGAGGAGGGTTAGACTAGCAATGATGATGATGAATAGTGATCTGATGCCAGCCTCCATAGTGTTATGTTGCATCTCTTAATTTATGTACTAGGATAAAAGAGTAGGATGACTTCTGCTTAGTACACTTGAGCTATGGTGTACAAATATTGGAATGTCATTGTATGTTGGAACATTGTATCTTTTGAATTTTGATAGTGAAACCATGCCACTTGTTGCTATTATTCTTTTACAAGAATATTATGCATTATGTTCCACTACCAAAACATAACCCATATATTTTTCTATGTGGGAGTAGGTAGACGATTACTCAAGAATCACTTTCTGCTTTCCATACCCTTTCTTGCCAATAAGGTGATACCGAGTGGAGCCAATTAAGCGAGTTTGGACTCCATTAACTGAAGACATTTTAGAAGGTTTCCATTAATTATGCCTTTTTGCATGCCGTCATATAGTTCTAGGATCTAGTAGCCCATGTCTTTTGATTTAAACATGTGGACCTGTGTCTGATATATGAGGAGTTTACAGTTATCCTCAAATTCTCATGTAGCATGACAATGATGCTAACGATGCTTATACTTATCAAAGAGGCAATTCCCTATCTGATAAGAGCATTTGACATCAGCCCTATGATAATAAGATCACTATTGACTACAGAGGGCTTTGTAGATCTCTTTACCATCTTCTGACTGTACAGCTACAAGTTGGCAACCATTGCTTCATGGTTAAGGGTAGCTAGTTTGGATTGCTAGTGCATTTCTTATTTATTAACTTATCTGGATATGGGGATATGATGATTGGTTTAGTAATAGATCAGATGGAGTAGAGTTGGACCCCATTTTTGATGATCATAGCAAAGATGATCATTGGGTTAGATAGTGAGATAGGGTGAGTTTGGACAGCTCAATGGTAGTTTGGTCTTCTATAGGTGTGAATTTTAAGCCGCCTTTACAAGTTTTCAACTTAGAAAAGCTATATTTTGCCTTAATTTTTGCATGAGTCATCTCTTATGAGGTTTTCAACTCATTAGGCTATTTAATTTTGCTTAAGACCCTAATTTTTGCCTGAACTACCCCATTGGGTTTTCAATTTAATAGGTTGCTCTAATTTTTACCTGAGCAGCCTTTTGTAAGGTTTTCAACTTAGTGAGCTCTTGTTTTTAATTTTATATTTTTATAGATTTGGCTTCAAGAGAAGCTGAGGACCTTAGCATTACCAGCAGGTGATCCATAGGGATATACGCCTTGTAGCCACATGAGGAGAGGTTACGCTTTCAGCAAGGTGAAGACATTGACATTCAACAGTTGGGTCGAGTAGATGGGTGCCATCCTCAAGAGTGAGGTCAGATGAACCTATCCTTGGTAGCACATCTAGTACGTGATAGTGAGGATATATATAGATTGTATTATATTGAGAGGATTTAGACATTGCACCCACTACAGTCCTCCTAGAGTCTATCATCAATACAATCATAGACAAAGTATCCCTTGATTAATAGAGTTTGAGGGAGGACGACTACTATCTTACTTTCTAGAGCATGTGGAGAGGACCTAGCCTCATCGTAGAATAGTGTCGGTAGAGACCTCTGGAGCTGAATCTACTACAGATGATGAGTATAAGCTGTGGGTGCTACACCATACTTAGATTTCTGTATTACATGAGTTATTAGACAGTAAAACAATGATTTATATTTGAAACTTGTATTACTTATGGCTAAGTTTATGAACATGTATTCCATTTGCATTACTGAAATTAAAAGCATTTATATGAAAAATGTTAAAACTAGCACTAAATTTCCAATATGCATCAGACTTAACCCCTGTCACTGATTAGTCCCGTGTGAGATTTTCTGATCAACTATTTTAATGCTCTCTTTTTACTTTTAGGAGCTCTAAATTTTGCATGACTCGTTCGAGTAGATTTTCAACTCATCAAGTGATCATTTTTCTTTTTATCTATCTCTTTTTTCCCTTTGCTCTAGATAAAATACTTCTTTAGCTAGCTAAGGTTGACAGGTTTAGAGAATTCATTAGGTCTAAAATATAAACAGTGTCCTTAAATAAAAGCTTCTTAACCATGAATAAGCCTTTTTAATTTGGTCTAAATTTTACACGTGGGTCATTAATAGCTAGTCTGACTTTCTTCAGAACCATATCACCTTCTAGTATAGCAAGAAGTCTAACTTTCTTATTAAATACATTTTTCATGTGTTTCTTGTAAAGCTGTAATTGATAAAGAGCCTTCAGCCACTTCTCATCTATAATAACTAACTATTCATATCTAGCATTCTTTCACTTAGCTTTTGATAACTAAACTTCCAAGATAACTTGAAGTGACTTTAACTCCATTTCAACTAGCAATATGACTTCTATCCTTGTAGTGGTTATGTAACCTCATAAAGCAAATAACAACTGCTTATGCCAATCCTGATAAATCTACACGATCATGGCTAAAATATTCTTGATAATCTTATTGGCTACTTCAACCGCCCCATTAGCTTGAGGGCAATAAGAAGAGAATCAATGATGCTTGATCCCATATATCTCTAACAAATCAATTACTTAGCCCTGAAACTACACACTGTTGTCAAACACCAAGTGATGTGGTATCCCATATTGATATATGAGATTCTTCTCTATAAACTTGACAACTTGCTTTACCTCAGTTTACTATATGATTCTGCTTCCACCCATTTAAAGAAGTAGTCTACAGCTATCAGTACAGATGCCCATTAGAAGTATCAGGATGGATCTCACCCATGATGTTGGTTCCTCAAATTGAGATAGATCATAACGTTGTCAAGTTCTACAATTCAACAAGTGGGATGTAACTCAAATTTTTATGAATCTGACACTCAGGACATAAATAACCTTGGCATAGGATCTTTTTGTACAAAGTGAATCCATTCATATGTGACCTAAAGCACTAGCATGTACTGTTTGCATAACTATCTCAATCTCCTTTCCCTATATACACCAAAGTTGTATACCATCAATTATTCTGCTATAAAGGACACCCTGGTGCTAGGTAAAGTTGGCTGCTAGCCTCCATAAAGCTATCTTGTTAGTCTTGTTAGCTTCCTCTAGATAAACATCAGTTCTTAGAAAGTTTATGATATCAATATACCATGGAGCCTCATCTTATTGATCTAGCATCATAACTTGCTTACCCTCATAGCAAGGAATCTTTGATTGCTCGATGAACATAGGCTGAACTTGACACTATGGTTGCTCATATACTAAAGCTAGTATGGCCAAAGCATCAACCATCTGATTCTTATCACGTGGGGTGTGGATGAACTTACACGAGCTGAAATTATAAATCATGAGCTTCATGTATTCGACATAAGGCTTGAGCCATTCTTCTTTAACATCCTACTCAACTATGGACTGGTGAATGATAAATATCAAATCACCAAATACCTTTACTTCTTGGGCCTCAATCATCAGTAGTACTTCAAGCCCAAATAAACATGCTTCATAATCAGCCATATTATTAGTAACTTGGAAGCTCAGCCACTTTGAGAGCATGATCAATTCACATTCAGGAGTGATCAATACAACCCATATGCCTGCACCTCTTTTATTGACTACACCGTCAAAGTGCAATTGCCATTTCTAGACATCAACTACCCCCAAGTGCTTATTTGGGAAGTCCAGTTCAAAAGTCTCAAAATCATCCATCAACCTAAATGCTAAGAATTTAGTAATCACCTTACCTTTGATCATTTTCTTAATAATGTACTGCACATCAAATTTTGATAACAGGATTAGCTACTTAGAAAGCTTCCCTACCAACAAAGGAGCTTTGTACAAGTACTTCATGGGATCAACCTTGGAGATTGCCTGAACTTAGTATGATTAAAAAAAATATCTTAGCTTCTTAGTGATACAGACCATAGCCATGCATAGCTTATCAAAAGTGTTATACTTGCACTTTTTTGGCCATAGCTTCTTACTCAGATAATAGACATTATGCTCAACTTTGGCTTCATTCTTTTAAGCAATCATATCACCTACTAACTCCTTCTCTAAGGCTAGATAAAGCAACAATGGTTTCTCTAACCAATGTTAGAGAGGTAATGCTTTACTCTCTCGAATGCAAACTGGTAGTTATCATCCCAAGCCAAGGGCTAGTTCTTCCTCAAAAGCTTGAATATAGTCTTACATATGGTAATGAGCTTAGCAATGAACCTACTGATGTACTGGAGCTGTCCCAAAAATCCTCTGACTTTGATCTTAGTTCTAATGATAGGCATCTCACAAATTGACTTTGCTTTTATGAGGATCCACCTTAATACTCCTTTGATTAACTATATGACCTAACATTTTATCGGATATCACCCCATATGGGCACTTATTTGGATTCAGTCTGAGCCCGTACTGCTCAATTCATGTAAGAAATCTATCAAGAGTAGTCAGATGTTCTCTCTTGGTGGGAGACTTAACCATCATGTCATCTATATATACCTTAATCTCCTTATGGATTAGATCATGCAATAAGGTTGTTGTGACTCTCTAATAGGTAGCACTCACATTCTTCAAGCCAAAAGGCATGAAATTATAGCAATAGGTCCTTCATTCCATGATGAAAGCTATCTTTACCTTATCCATAACAACCATTAGAATCTGATTATACCTAGAAAACCCATTAGCGAATGAGTACATAACATTAATAGCTACATTATTGACCAATATGTCGATACGAGGTAAACAAAAGTAATCCTTTGAGCATGACTTATTCAAATCTCTATAGTCTATAAAAACCCTAACCTTATTATCTTTCTTGGAAACTGAAACCATATTGACCAACCATTTAGGATAGTTGATTCTCAAGGAACTTAGTATCCAACTACTTTTAGACATCCTCCTTAACCTTTTGAGCTTATTTTGGTCGGAGGTGATGCAATTTCTATTTAATTAGCTTGAATCTAAGCTTGATCAGAATTTTATGCTTTGTAATAGTTGACAGCAATCATGTCTTTTCAATAAAGCTTTCAAATATTGCTTCAACATTAACTATTTTTATTCTCTCTTCATAGGTTAAGTTTGATATAATCTGGAGAAGACAAGGCTTGTCATCTATGCTAATGTTAACAGTTTCTATGCATGATATGTTAATGTTAAAAATGCTCATGTGATGCTCATGTTCATGCACAATTCCATCCGAATACACATTGCAAGCATAAGTAAAAGTATTCTTTATTGCATTATATTCGGAAGGGATTATATCGTCATTAAATAGTACAGAAATAAGGATGTCATGGTCCTCATACAAAAGTTCATCAAAGGTATTATCTACTAAAGTGGTAATGTCCTTGTAAACCTTTTGAAGTAGTAGATCCCCCATGTCTAAACTTTACAGCTTGGTCTCTAGTACAATAGTAGGTTCTGGCTCAAGATAACCGATGGTGAGATCAATAATGTCACCAAAGATCTGAAAGTCCTCATCAAGGCTAATAGTAGAGGTAGCAACAACCTTTCCTGATGTTTTTAAGGTTGACAAGTTACAAATATTAACAAAAATGGAGAGTTCTTGATCAAAGGTGTCATTTGAATTAGGTAACTTGAGAGCCCAATCATATCATGTCTCCCCTTGAACAAATGCAACCATCCTACATTCTTCTGGCTTGTCCAAGGTATAAGGGATAAACTTGATGCAATATCTTTCCTTCTACATGGTTATGGGGATATTGAATTCAACTGGGCCCTGTTGGTGTTGGCCCAAACCCTTACTAAGCATAAAGTTCATGTTTCATATCATCCTCTCCACAGTGAGACTATATTGGTACAAGTATGATTCAGGTTCTTGGATGGTAGCAATCTAAAAACCAATCATGAGAAGGACATCTTCTTTGATACAGGTTAAAACAACCTTATTGTAAGCAGCTATAGTAACCACACCTTCATCATATGGAAACTTGATCTTCTGATGCAAGGTAAATGATAGACCTCTTAATAGGTGAAACCATGGCTGGCCCAATAGTAAGATAAAGGACACTGGAATGTCCAAAATTATAAACTTTACCATCTATTCGATCAACCTAACTATTATAGTAGTAGTGGAAGTGCTGCTAACCTCTCCTTTAGACTCATCATATGCCTTGATGATAGTCTTGGATGGCTTCAAGTCTATAGGCTAAACTCAAAGTTTAGGAAACACTTTGAACAAACAGATGTTGATGCTAAAACCATCATCCACCATGATATAAGGAGTGGTGAAGTTCATAATTTGTACCTTGATGAAGAGCACCTTGTTATGATAAATACCCTCATCTTGTAAATCTATATTTGAATAGGTGATCATGCTAGAATTTAACTCTTAATTAACTAATTAGCTCTTCATATCGAAGGTAGAGGTAGATAGGGAAATCCTCATATTGGAGAGTGGCTCGATGATAGCCTGTTGGGAAGATAGCACCAAGTTCCAAATACTAATATTAGCCTAAGTTTTCTTTAGCTACTTGATCATGGCATTCTCAGGTTGAGCAACCTCCTTACCCTTATTAATAGGTTGTGGGACTAGAGCACTACTCAGACCAACTTCATTCTTGATAGGTCGGGCCTCAATTGGCTTCTTTGGAGGATCTGACTTCTTCTCGAGATTAGGAGGAGTAAACACTTTACCACTTTGGGTCATGTTGTAAACCTAGAAAGATATCTTATTGGCACCCAATCCCTTTTGTTGCTTTGGAGATTTGGATATCAATTTGGCAACCTTAGGAGTCTTGACCTACTCACCCCTTTTTTGACTTTTAAACCTCTGCCAATTTAAATTTAGACCAAGTAGCTATAGAATTATTCTCTAAACTATCATACTAGATATTAATAATATCAATATCAAAGCCACCACTAGGTCAAAAGCTAATAGCAAGCAACCAAGTAATCTTCTCACTACCGAGAGGAGAGAATGAATTTAGAATCAAGGATTCTGGGAGCCCTGATTAGATCATATTGGTACGATTATCCTTGTGGTAGTTTGGTAATGTTTATCTTGGTGGAGAGTTTATATTTCTTAGGATCATCAAGCTCACCTGAATTGTTAAGATCTTGAATGAAAAGCTTGAGAGATTGACAATCATCGGTGTTATGGTCATGGTGTTGGTGGTAATGGCAATAGGTTTTAGTGTCTGCTAAGGCTAGGGGTGGTGTTTGAAAGTTTGGCTTGAGAGGTTTGATGAGTTTGGCTTTTATGAGACATTCGAAAACCTTAGAAAGTGGCATCTCATGAAATGAGCACCTCTGGATTTAGGTAGTGTTTCAAAGTATGGGGTTTGGTGTTTGTAAGGTATTGAGGTAGTGGGATTTGTGTTATGTTTGGGTGTAAGTGGTGGTTTTGGGTTTGATGAAGGAAGACTCCCTCTTCTTCATCCCTTTGGTATGCTCAATCCTTTAACTAATTGAATAAATATCTTCAAATGTGTGGAACATTTGATACCTCATCTTATCCTGGTATAGTGATAGCGAGCCCATGATAAGCTTATTTATCATGTCTACCTTTGATGGCTTTTGTTTAACCAATGTAGCCTTATCCATCCACCAACTAAAGTAGTCCATGAAAGACTTGTTAGCCTTCTGTTTCACCATCTCCAGGTCTATTAAGATGACATTAAGATGGGACTTGAACCTGTACTACTTACAAAAAGTAGTGCAGAGAGACTTCCACTTGGTCGTGGTCACCTTGTTAAGATTATGATACCATGCCAGTGTTGGTTCTTCTAATGAGATGAAGAATAGTCAGACTATCTGATCATTGGACAAGTTAGTAGTACTCATCATCATGGTGTAAGTCTTTAGATGGTTCTTTGGATCCTTAACTCTATTGTATTTAGGAACATCCGAAAGTTTGAACTTAACGAGCAGCCCCTTGATAGCTCGAACAAAGAACTCATCAAAGTCAAGGTCAGAACCCATCCCCTTAGTCTTCATGATGGACAACAACTATTCTATCTTTTGTTGTAGTGTATAAATCTCATATTTACCAATGTCATGTATGTGGAGTGACACATCATCATCTATCTCGACATCATACAAGTTGATAGTCTTCCCCTTTTTCCTTATTAGAGGTTGGTGGAGTGACAAAGTCTTTGGGACTGAGAGCCTTTTGGATCTATTTCTATAGGAGAGTCTTGAAGTCATTGGATAAAAGCTTGGCCATTGACTGATCAATAAGCTAATGAACAACAATAAGTGATTCATCATTAAGTATAGCACAAGCAATCTCAGATGGAGAAGCATGATGTCACATCCTGCATTTAGGGGTTTATTGTGCATTCATAAATTAAGATTATGTTGTATTTTCTATGTTATTGTTATGAAAATGATGTGAAATTATGATTATGGTGAAACCATTATTGATTGAATAAATCAAAGACCTTGCTCCAAACGACGAGGAATATCAAAAACAAATGAGGAAAGTACAAGTGGGTAATCAGAAGGTTTTTACCTTGGATTCAGAAGGGTTACTGAGACATAAGGATCGTATTTATATTCCTGCAGATGAAGAACTAAAGAAACAAATTCTAGATGAAGCTCATAACATCTTATATTCTTATAATCCTGGAGGTACTAAGATGTATAGAGATTTGAAGTTGACCTATTGGTGGGTAGGTATGAAATGGGACATTGCTGAATTTATCGTTAAGTGTTTGGTGTGTCAACGAGTTAAAGCTAAACATCAGGTACCAGCAGGATTATTGCAAGCTTTGTCTATTCCGGAATGGAAATAGGATAGAGTTACGATGGATTTTATCACAGGATTGCCATTGACTCAGAGTAAGCATGATGCTGTATGGGTAATTGTTGATCACTTGACTAAGATGACACATTTTCTACCTGTACGCATGGATTACAGTTTGGAACGATTAACAGAATTATACATCAAGGAGATAGTTAGACTTCATGGAGTGCCATCATCCATTATTTCTGATAGAGATCCACAGTTTACTTCTCGGTTCTAATGAAGTTTCCAAAGAGCTTTAGGTACTAAAGTTCATTTTAGTATGACATTTCATCCTTAGACCGATGGACAGTCAGAACAGGTCATTCAAATTCTGGAGGATATGTTAAGAGCTTGTGTGTTGGAATGGGTTGGAAGCTGGGATAGGTATATTCCTCTTATTGAATTCACATACAATAAGAGTTTCCAATCCAACATTCAAATGGCACCATATGAAGCATTATATGGAAGATGATGACGAACACCATTGAATTGGGATGAAGTAGGAGAACAATGAATGATTGGACCAGATTTAGTTCAACAAGCAGAGGATCAGGTGAAATTGATTAAAGAATGATTGAAAGCTACATCTAATCGACAGAAGTCGTATATTGATATGAAACGACAGGATATCGAATACAATGTTGGAGATAAAGTGTTTTAAAGGTGTCTACATGGAAGATAATTGCCTTAGCCTATATAAGAGAAGATGTCCTTCTTATGACTGGCTTTTAAATTGTTGCTATCGGAGAGCATGAGTCATACTCGTACCAACTAAGTCCTACCATGTAGAAGATGCTATGTAACATGAACTTTGTGCCTGGCAGAGGTTTGGGTTGATACAAGTAGGGTCTTATAGAGTTCAATATCCCTACAACTATATGGGAGGAGAGATATTGTATCAAGTTAAATCCCTATACTTCAAACAAGCTAAAAGAGTGTAAGATGGTTACCTTTATCTAGGGAGAGATGTAGTATGATCGTACTCTTAAGTTACACAACTTAGATGATTTCTTGTTCAACAATTCACCATCTCTTATGATGTTTATGACATGTCAGCCTTGACAGCATCCAAGAGGGTTGCTGCCACTTCTTCCACCATCAACCATAATATTGACTTCCAGATCTTCAGTGATGTAGTTGTGGGTAGGGCTTTTTTTAAGACTTAGAGCTAAGCTTGCAATGCACAAATCGGGGGCCTGCTTGGAGCAAAAATGTAGTCTTCTTGAGGGGCTACCTCAAGGAATGATATGGACTTAAAAGAGTTACAAAATGGAGCTACCACCAGATGGTTCTAAAATTAGTTTAATAGACCCATTAGCATGAGTGCTAAGTTAAACCCTTCAGAGATGGGTTCAGGTGGTGAAGATCTATTCACTCAAAGTTTCAAGTTTATTTTTACCATTTTAGTTAAGTTAATTATCTTAGGCAAGCGAGCATTCATTGGCATGAAATAAGCACATAACGTGGTATAGTATAGCAGCAATCATGGTAGATATAATATAGTATCATGATATGGCAATCATGACATGAAACATGACATATGCATGACATATAAGATAATGTAGCATTAGCATGACATGAGAGATGACATGACATATGAGATAACATAACATAAGCATGACATGTGAGATGGCATGGTATAGGCATGATATGTGAGATGGTATGGCATAGGCATGACATGTGAGATGGCATGGCATAGGTATGATATATGAGATGATATGGCATAGGCATGTCATGTGAGATGATATGATATAAGCATGACATGTGAGATGACATGGCATATGTATGACATGTGAGATGACATAGTATAGGCATGGTATGTGAGATGACATGGTATAAGCATAACATATGAAATGATATGGCATAAGCATGACATGTGAGATGACATGGCATAGGCATGATATATGAGACATGGCATAAGCATGATAAGTGAGATAACATGGAATAAGCATGATAAGTGAGATAACATGGCATAAGCATGACATGATATAACATACATCATATAGCAACGATAAAACAAGCATAGTAGTACAAATGAAAAATAATAATGGCTGGTGAAAGGGATTGAAGAAGATAGGGGGTACATAAAGGATTTAGGGCTAAATCATACAAAAATGGGAGAATAAAGCTATTTTATTACAAAGGATCTTTATTGATACATAAATCTGAGACATTAAGCAATATCTCATCAACTTGGTAAAAAGTCAACCTCAGGTAGCATAAGCCAAAAATGCACGAGTGAAAATGCAAAATAAATAGGCAAAGTTGTTAGTAGTAAATGAAATTTAGGACTAGATCAACTAATCTTATGCCATGTGAAAGCAAAAATCAAGAGCCGAAGTCTGATGAATATAGTGGCAACAATTATGAAAAGTGAATAATCACAAGTCAGATCGTGAAAAATCATATGAAAGCAATCAATTTTAGGTAACATATGAACCATCACTTAGAAATAAATCAATTTTCAATCAAGCTAAACATGTCAAGTGACGTAAAAAAATATAATTAAAATAGCATTAATTGAGTAATTAAACAAAAGCAATGATTTAATGGTAAAATCATAAACAAATGATCAATGCATAATGAATGACAGTTACTAACATCACTAAATGTCAATAAGAGATAGCAAACTCAGCCAACCAAAGCCAATCATATCATTAACATCACAAATTAACAAATTAAATGAGCATTTAACTTGGAAAATTAATTTTAAAGCTAAAATCAATGAAATATGAATGATATATGACAAACTCAAACAATTAAGGGTATGTGAAGCCTTTAATGCTACTGAGAACTTCAATATTTGTTAGGAAAAAAGCAAAAATTGAGTGAACATGCAGTTTTCTGGAAAAACTGGGGGGGTGATATGTGCAGCATATAGCGAAGCAGTTTCAGTGGAAAACTCATTTTTCAGTAAAAACATAGAAATAAAGCTAGATCCTAGCAAGTTTATCATAATGGCAAATTACATATAACATCAATAAGCATTAAAAACCATAAAACAAAACCAAAATCATTAAAACAAAATCAAAATCATAAACCCATACCAAATCAAGAAGAAAAAGGAAGAAGAATAAGCATTCAACTTATCAAAACTAATTAGGCTTTTGAGATCTTGATTTCAAACGTGATTAGGGATCTAATTAAGGTTAATTAGTCTCTAATCCTAAATTAATGACTTAATTAAGTGTTTAATTAAGTGAGATTAGAATTTGGCAGAGTTTAGGTGCAATTAGTGAATTCTCAACCTTTTTTCCATAAATACAAGGGTTATATTTATAGGTGTGGGTGAGGGAATTAGAAAATCACATTAGCAATATGGGATTTTTGAAAATTACATACTATGTGCGCAGTACATAGTGCTATATATTCAATATATAGCAATAGATGCCTAGTATGTCATAAATTTGACCTATGTGCGCTACCCAATGTAAGCACATTGGGATGTGTACCATAGGTCAAAGAAGCATTATTTAGGACCCTAAGGCATGGTTACATATGGTGTATATTAGATTTACTTGAGAATAGGCTGCCTACCAAACATATATTTTTATGACATGCATAACATATAGCATTATGTGCTTCGCACATCAAAAAATTCATACTATGTGTTCTGCCTTCCATACATAAAATGTAATATGCTCTGCATATCTAGAACACTTAGGAGAGGCTCAAAGGCATTTATGCAAATTACAGTCAACATCAGGGACTTGTACAAAGTTGAATCGATGAAAACTAAAAACTTCAATGCTCGTACAAAAAGTTAGGGTCAATGGTAGCTAATCTCACCATCGATCACCTTTAGTCGAAACCCACTATAGTTATCATACTAGAGTCTAAGCTATAGAGTTTTGATATGAGATATTTGCTTCTTCAAAAAGTCTATGAGGATATTGCCACCTTAGCAGATAGTACTTTTGATGAGCTTATGTATAAGGATAATAATGTCTCTATCTTTATACTTTTTAATGATGATGTAATCCTTTCAAAATTTAATGTAACAAAAAATAGTTTTACATATGTTTATGATGTGTATTCTAATGGCATTATGTATGAACATGAACATTACATGAGCATTTTTGACATTAACACATCATGCATAGAAACTGTTAACATTGGCACAGATGATAAGCCCTATCCTCTCCACTTAAACCTTGATAAGAGAACAAAAATCATTAGAGTGTTGAAACAGCATATAAAAGCCTTTACTTTAAGCTATAAAGACATGTCGGGTGTCGACAAATCTATAGTAGAACATAAAATCCCAATATGACCTAAGTTTAAGCCAGACAAACAAAAGTTATGTCGGCTTCAACTAGAATGAGCTCAAAAGGTTAAGGAGGATATCTAGAAGCAGTTGGATGTTAAGTTCCTGAATGGTTAGCCAATGTGGTTCTAATTCCTAAGAAAGATGGCAAGGTCAGGGTCTACGTAGACTATAAGGATCTAAATAAGGCATGTTTGAAAGATGACTTTCCTTTATTTTATATCGACATGTTGGTCGACAGTACAACTGCTAGTACTATGTACTCTTTTGCTGATAAGTTTTTTGGGTACCATCAAATCCTCATGGCTATTTTTAATAAGGTAAAGATAGTTTTCATCATAGAATGGGGGACCTATTGCTACAAGGTCATGCCCTTTGGCTTGAAGAATGCAGGTGCTACCTATAAGGGAGTTGCAATAACCTTGTTGCATGATCTAATCCATAAAAAGGTCAAAGTTTATGTAGATGATATGATGATGAATCTCCCATTAGAGAAGAGCATCTGTCTACTATTAATGGATTTCTCATACGGGTTGAGAAATACGAGCTCAAGCTAAACTTGAAGAAGTGCACATTTGGGGTGACATCCGATAAGCTAAAGTCAGGGGATTCCTGGGATAGCTCTAGTACATTAGCAAATTTATTACTAAGCTCATTACTGTATATAAGCCTATCTTCAAGCTTTTAAGGAAGAACTAGCCTTTAGTTTGGGATGAGAACTACCAATTCACATTCGAGAGAGTGAAACATTACCTCTCCAACCCGATGATTCTACAACCGCTTTAGCTGGGGAAGCTACTATTGCTCTATCTAGCCTTAGATGAGGAGTTAGTAGGAGCTATGGTTGGTCAAGAAAATGAAGCTGAAGTTGAGCATACTATTTATTACTTAAGCAAGAAGCTATTACCAATAGAATGCAACTATAACACCATTGAGAAGCTATGCATGGCTATAGCCTGGGTCACTAAGAAGCTCAGACATTACTTCCAATCAAACCAAGTTCAGGTAATTTCCAAAGTCAACCCTACAAAATACTTGTATGAGGCTAATAACATGGTTGAGTATAAAGCATGTTTGTTTTTTGCTCAAAGCACTATTGATGATTGATGCCCAAGAAATGGATGTATTTGGTGATTTGATGCTTGTCATTCATTAGTCCATAATCGAGTGGGATGTTAGAGAAGAAAGGCTCAAGCCTTATTCTAAACACATGAAGCTCATAATTTACAATTTTAGCTTATGTAATTTTATTCACACTTTCCATTATGAGAATAATATGGCTGATGCTTTAGCTACATTAGTTTTAGCATATGAACAATCATAGTATCAAGTCTAGCCTATGTTCATTGAGCATTTGAGGATTCCTTGCTATAAGGGGGAACGGGTTATGGTGCTAAACTAGAAAAATGAGGCTCCATGGTATGCTAATATCATGAATTTTATGAGGACCGATGCTTATCTAAAGGAGGCCAATAAGATTGATAAGCTAGTTTTATGGAGGTTAGCAGCTAACTTTACCTAGCATCATGGTGTTCTCTATAGAAGAATGGTTGATGGTTTACAACTTTTATGCATATCGGGGAAGGAGATCAAAATAGTCATACAGAAAGTGCACGCTGGTGTTTATGCATCCCATATGAATGGGTTCGCTCTGTATAGAAAGATCTTATGCCAAGAATATTTATGGCTTAGTATAAAGATAGACTGCATACAGTTTCTATAGTGATGTCATAAGTGTCAGATTCACAGAGATTTAAGCTACGTACCACCAATTGAATTATAAAATTTGAAAACGCTATGGCCTTTCTTAGCTTGGGCAATTGATATCATGGGTGAGATCTATCTTAATGCTTTGAGTGGGCATTAGTACACACTGGTGGCTATTAACTACTTTTCTAAGTTGGTGGAGGTAGAATCCTAGAGTAAACTAGGGGTAAAGTAGGTTGCCAAGTTTATAGAGAAGAATCCCATATATTGATATGGGGTACCACATCACTTAATGTCCGATAATGAAGTGTAGTTCTAGGGCCAAATGATTGATTTGCTAGAGAGATATAGGATTAAGCATCACCGATCTTCTCTATATTGCCCTCAAGCTAATAGGGCAGTCGAAGTAACCAATAAGATGAACAAACGTATCTTGGCCAAGATGATACAAACTTTCTGAGATTGGCATGAGCAATTGCTATTTACTTTATGGGGTTACAGAACTATTGAAAGAAGTCCTATAGGTGCTACCGCTTATTCTTTAATTTATGGAATAAAAGTTGTATTACCAATCAAAGTGGAGCTAAAGTCTCTTCGAGTTGTTCTGGAAGCTCAGTTGCCCGAAGTTACGTGGAAGAGGGCTAGATATAAATAGCTAGTTATTATTGATAAGAAGTGGTTGAAAGCTCTTTATCATTTACAACTTTACAAGAAGATGGTGAATGCATTCAGTAAGAAAGTTAAACTTGTTGCTATACAGGAAGGTGATCTAGTTCTGAAGCAAGTTAAATTGGCTATCAGTGACCCGTATGGAAAGTTCAAACCTAACTGGGAGGGCCCATTCTTAGTTAAGAAGATTTTATCCAAAGGTGCCATCTGTATTTAAGACTTGGAAGGGAATGAGTTCTCTGAACCTATCAACCTCGATCGGTTGAAAAGGTATTTTGTCTAGAGCAAAGGGCTAAAAGAAGAGCAAAATAAAAATAAAATTTTGGTAAGCTGACAACCTGCATAGGTAGTTCACGTAAAAGTTAAGACAAAGAAAAAATAATTGCTCGATGAGTTGAAAATTTTCTTGGACAGCTCATATGAAAGTTAGAGCTCTTAAAAGTAAAAGGAGAGCGTTAAAATAATTGATTAGAAAATCTTACAGTGGACTGGTTAATGAAAAGGGTTAAGTTTGATGCATATTATGACTTCTGTGATACTTTTAATATTTTTCATGTAAATGTTTTAATTTCATCAATGAAAATGGAATGTATGTTCATAAACTTAGCCATAAGTAATACTAATTTCATACATAAAGCATTGTGTTCCTTTGTTGAATACAATTTGGTTGCTTAACAATTTTTGCATCACAGAATCCTCAGTGTGGCACAACACCTACAGCTTATACTTATAATCTATAGCAGATCCAGCTCTAGGGATCTCTATTGACATGATTATGTGGCAAGGTTAGGTCCTCTCCATGTGCTCTAAAAAGCAGGACAACAATCATCCTCCCTCAAACACCATCAACTGAGGGATAGTTTGTCTATGGCCATACTGATGACAGACTTTGGTATGACTATAATATGTGTATCGCCTGAATCCTAGCAATGGAATGTAGTCTATGTATGTCCTCATAGTAATGTGTTATATGTGCCACTAAGGATAGGTCCACCTGACCTCACTCTCAAGGATGGCCACCATCCACTTGACCCAGTCGTTGAATGTTAGTGTTCTTGCCTCATTAAAGGTGTAGTCTCTCCTTATATGGCTATGAGGTGTGTACCTTTATAGATCACCCACTGGTGGTTCCAGGATCCCTAGCTTCTCTTGAAGCCAGATATGTTAAAAAAAGGCTTGTTGAGTTGAAAATCTTACAAAAGTATATTACCGTTGCTTAGAATTCATACTTGTAACAGAAGTAGACTATTGTTGAGATGTTTGGATTGACATTGTCTTACTTTATCCAACCTAAGGATCATCTCTACCACAATCATTAGAAAAGGGGTCTGACCTACTCTATTTAGTTTATTATTGAACTGATCATCAAATCCTCATGGCTAAATAGGTCGATGAATAAAAATTATGCCAATAGTCTAAATCCTGCTACCCTCAGCCATGAAAGGGTAGTTATCGACTTATGGTTGTATAGCCAGAAGATAGCAGTAAGATCTACTGAGCCCTTTATAATCAATAATGACCTCATTATTGTCAGCCTGATGTCCAACGCCCTAATTAAATAAGGGATCATCTCTTTGGTAGGCCTTGACATCATTAACATCATCATAATGCTATATATGACTTTGAGGATAGCAACAAATTCCTCATACATCAAACACAACTCCATATGTCTGAACTGGAAGACATGGGTCTCTAGTTCCTAGAACTGCATGGTAATGTGTAGAATAGTAGTATTGATGGAGATTAGAGTCTAAACTTTAGATACTAGACTCTAAACTTTCTCAATCGACCCCACTCAATGTCGCCCCACTAGCGGGACATGGTACGGAAAGTAAAGAGTTATTCTTGAGTCATTGTCTATTCATGCACAAAAGAATAAATAGGTTATATTTTGGCAGAGAAGCATAATGGATGATATTATTGCAGAAGAGTAACTATAGCAAGCATTTTGGATTTCATTATCAAATTCAAAAGATAAAGAGTTTAAGCAATTGATGATTCTCAATGTTTGTACACCACAGCCCAAGTGTACTAGGCCTTTATGCTATGCTAAGATACGCTACTCTATCATATGTCTTAATACAGAAGCTATAGAGTTTTGATACCATGCATATGGAATTTGACATCATGTCTACTCTAGGTATCATCATCTCCTAATTACTCCTCATTAGAACTGGGACTATCATAGACCTTGATATTGTATCGCTCTAAGGGTATTGTTAATCGGGCGATCTCTCTACTCATCTGCTCAGTCATCCAAGCATAGCAATCTCACTCCTTTTGCTTTGAGCACCAACTAATCTGCATTAACACAATCATATAGGCACATAAGTCATGCATTTATGCATAAGCATCATGAACATAATCATAACAGGTGCTTACCTAGACATCCAACATCTCATAACTATGGTTGTAACGTAGTCCTATCAATAACCTTATAATATCAGCCATGGTATCTTGAGGCACCTACACAGGTCAAGCACATGTCAGATTGATAGAATCAGTAACATACTAATACATTTCATCAACTTACATGAGTGGTGTTTGATGGATCAAACTTGATCTCATCCCTCATCAGTACCAGGAAGGATGTCTCATGTAAGTGGCTCAGCTTGTCATATATGTAGATCAGTGGGTTCTAAAACCATATCAGCTGACCCTTAATAAAGCCTTGGGGATGATCATATCCAGGGGGTACATTTGGACTATCGGGCTCTAGTCTCGATGGTGTTGCTTCAGACATAGCACTATATGATCTCATCAAGGTACCACCACCTCAAGAACTACCAACAGCTGGTGAACCATGGTGCCCACCTCTACAACCAGAAATGTCAGGTCTGCTACCAGATCCACTTGCTCTTTCATGTTGGCCTCTAAATGTAGATATTGCTATAGGCCTTAATACCATATATGTATGAAAATCTAATAGTTCATTAATGACTCTGATAGGCACTCTCACTCGAGGATGTTAATTAGTGAAGCAATCACATCTGAGTCTATATCAGTATAGGAAGCCTAGAACATAGCTCATGGTAGTGTAGCAGGCTCCACATGTCCCTTTGGCTCTAGCTACTAATCAACAATGTGCGCACACCTAAATAGAAGAGCCAACACTCATGGCTCTCCAACAGCATGTGACGCTCGTCCTTGTAAGATTAACTGGTTAGATATTTGGACCGAGGGAACATATTACTCCAAGGATAGGGGCATACTATTCTAAATAACAATAATAATTAGTTAGATGTCTGCTCAAGTATCATCTAAACTAGTTTAATTAAGTTTTGTAATAATAAAATTGCTTTTTTCATACTTAATCTCAACTCCCAATTCATGCCTATGAATCCCTAAAATAAAAAATTCCTAGTGGAAATGTCTACAAACTTAACTTTTAACCACATTTTCCTTACTATATGTGTAGCATATAGCCCTCTGTGCACCACATATAGGTTATGTGTGATGTACATAGTATTATATGTGTAGCATATAATAAAACCCATTAGAAAAATGCATATTTTTCTTGAAACCACATGATAATCACATGTAATCCTAAGCCTAGCACAAGCCTAGCATGAAATCTAAGTCAATTACTAGCCTAAACGAGCCAAAAATGCATAAATATCGAACTTTAGAAAAACTCAAAAAACTGAATTGAAACATAAGAAACTCAGCTTCTTAAGAGGACCTCGAGACCTATGGTAGTCTATGGCAAACATTTTGGTAATTGTTTCATCATAGGAAGCTCCATAGTAGGGGTCATGGGTTGTATGCTCTGTTAAAGCATAGCTTGGGATGGATTCCAGGTCTCAAGGTGTCAGTTGCATCCTAATTCCGACCATTTTTAAAGGAGTGATGGAGTTTTAGGTGTTAGAGTTGAGAGAAAATTAGTTTTGATGAAGGAAATGAAGTGATTTTTAGTTGGGAAGCATGGGAGTTTACATTTTCTACATGATATCTACAGTATATAGTGGAACGTACTTCACACATAACAATTTTTGCTAACATACACCAGCCATTATGAGGCTCTACTAATGTGCACCACATGGTCATGAAGATGAACTCATAGGATTAGGCTTTTCATAAAAATTTTAAAATTTTTGGAACACTTTTTCCCAATGAGCTTAATTTTCATGACCTGCAGCGTTTGAAAAAATCCAAACAAGTAGTCAGAATATGGTAGACTAATACTCAAAAATTCAGATATTTTCTCTAAACCATTTTAATTCCAATTTTACTAATAAATTACTTTTCTATGTCTAGCTTAGATAGGAAATTGATCCAGCAGATGATCAATTTTAATCAAGCCTTTGACTATTAGTCAAGCCATTGACTAGACAGTGTCGTATTCTAGCAGTTGCAATGAAGTTGCAAGCCTCGTCGATGAAGTTACAAGCCATTGATTTTCCTCCCTAATAACGTTGCAAGCCTCAGCATGAGCATCATATGGTCAACATTGATTACCTTGCCTCAGCACTGGGCTTTTAACGAGTACTCCTCAGTAAAGTAGCGAGTTTCAGCCTGAGCACCAGGCTCTCAATATCAGAATTAGGCCATGAGTCTCGATATTCTCAGTGGATTACATTCTCTTCCTCAGTAGAATTACGAGCCTTGGCATGAGCATCTTGATTAATTTTTCCCCAATAGATCACTTTTATATCCCCAAAAAATCTTGATTTCCCCCATGGCGTTACAAGCCTCAGCATAAGCATCTTTCAAGCCTTAGCATGAGCACCTTACAAGCCTTAACACAAGCATTGTGCAAGCTATAACATGAGCATTTTGTAAGCCTCAGCATGAGCATTAAGCCTTGATACAAACACCAATCAAGTATTTTCTTTGCCTTTTAGTGAAAATTCATATTGTGATTAAGTCTTATTTTGATTACATTTACTTGTATTGTCTAAAAATAATTCTAATCAGGGAGCAAACTTTAAACCTTGATTTTCACCTGCATGTTGCAACTCCGGGTTTTATTCAATTTAGCTTGGTACAGGTTCCCAACTTTGATCTTAATTTGCATATATGTCTTTTAGCTTCTTATAAGTACTATAGACATATGGAGCATGTTACATTTTGCTTGTGGAACACAAAGCACATAGCATGTATTTTTTGAAATGTGGAGCACATAATGCTACATGTTGTGCAACCTTTTCCCAATGTGCCCCTATTGGATGATACACATATGTAGTTTTTGCTACATGCTATGTATGTACTGCTACATGCTACATATATAGCCTTTTTTGGGCTATATGATATGCATATAGCACTACATGTTGCACACATTGAGTGTAATTTTGTAGAATCCCACATTTTTAGCTTGATTTGGGAAACTAATGACCTTCCCTTATAAATATGAGTCATATATTTATAAGGAAAAGGTCTAAAAATTGTAGATTGCACCTAAACTCCACCAAATTAATCACTCGCTTAAGTAAGTACTTAATTCAGTTATTAATTAGGATTAAAGACTAATTAATCTTACTTTAAATCCCTAATCACGTTTTAGAGTCAAGATTTGGAAGTTAATCTCTTGGTGAGTGTGGAATGTCTATTCTTCTTCTCATTTTTTATTGATTTCCTTGTGGGATTATAATATTTTGTTGATTTTTCATTGATTGGCTTCAATCATGAATGGTTGATTTTTCATTAATTGGCTTCATAGCTTTTTTTATAGCTTGAATGATCTTTGATAATCATATATTTGCTGAGATTTATGATTTAATTCATATTTTTACTTAAAAACATTATTTCTTTTTCTTTCTACATGTTACATATGGCGCATATAGCCTATATGTTACACACATCATGTTATATGCAACATATATAGCTTATATGTTGTACACATCATGCTATATACAGTACATATAGCTGTTTGTTTTCTCAGATTTTCATGATTTCTCAATTGTTTTCACTTATTTTTTGATTCTATTCATAGTTTTCAGTAGTATTAGTGGTTTCATAGTAACCCTAATGATCTAAATTCATCATACATTGATCCAACATGATTAATTTTGGCTTCAAAATTAACTTTCAAGTTAAATCTTTATTTAATTTAATGTTTATTGTTATTGATATGATTGGCTTTGATTGAATGTGTTTTTTTTATCTCTAATTGATACTTGAATGATGTTAGAGCCCTCCAATTTCATTATTTCATGATCAATTTATGTTGATTTTACCATTAAATAAATTATTTTTCATGTTTTCTTAATTAAATATCATTTAGTTGTTTAATTATGTCACTTGACATGTTTAGCCTAATTGAATGTTGATTCATTTCTAAGTGATACCACATGTGATCTTAGAATCTTCCAATTATGCTTCTAATTGATTTTGTCCAAAATCTATTATTTTTCATGATTTTCATGATACAAATCATGTTTATTATCACATTTTTATGAGTGTCACCATTTTATTCCTTGAACTTTGACCCTTAATTCATGCTTTCATATGGCATAGAATTAGTCATTTATATCATGCACCTCATTTGTTACTTAATAATTATTTTGGATGTTTGCATTTTTCATTCGTGCATTTTAGCTCATGTTGCCCAAGGTTATTTTCTCGAGTGAAGGAGATGTTGCTTAGCATCTCAGATTTTTGTATCATCAAAAATCACTTGAAGTTTGAGTTCAAATGCTTACTACTAGGGTTTGAGAATTAAATGCTTGATCCCACGATCACTGTTAGATCAAATGGTCAATTGCGGAACCTCGGTGATCAACTATCGGATCAAGGTCAAACAACTGCTAGTTTTAAGGTGATCAACTATTAAATCTATGCTCATGCCATCAAATATATGTTTGATATTTCCAAAGATAATATTTAGGATCCATTGTTGGAATTCAACACTTTCTGGTTAATGGCTTGACTAGTAGTCAAATATTTGACTAAAACTAATCATTTATTGGATCAATTTCCTATCTATGCTAGACATGGAAAAGAAATTTATCAGTGAAATTAGAATTGAAATGGCTCATGGAAAATACCTAAATTTTTTAGTATTAGTCTATTGCATTCTGATTAATTTTCTAGATTTTTATGACGTTACAGGTCATGAAAATTGGACTCATTGGAGGAAGAGTGCTCTAAAAATTCTAAAATTTTTATGAGAAGCCTAATTTCATGAGTGCATCTTCATAAGCATATAGTGCACGTTAGCATAGCTTCTTTATGGTTGGTGCATTTTAGCAAATTTTGCTACATATGAAGCATGTTCCACTGTATGTTGTGTATATATGCTTGGGTTTCAGGTAACTCCATTGGGGATTTTGTATTTTGGGCTTTCATGATGATTTAACCTAATATTAGCTAAGAAGAAAGCAATTCTGTTAATACAAAATTGAATGGAGCTAGTTTAGATGATACCTAAGTAAGCGTCTGATTGATTGTTGTTGTTTTGTTTATTTTGAATAGGTCTACCCCTACCTTTAGAGTAATATGTTCCCTCAGCCAGAATATATGACTAGTTTGTCTCATAAGCATAAGTATCACATGCTACCAAAGAGCCTCAAGTGTCAGCTTTTCTACTTAGGTGAGTGCATTATCAATTAGCACCTAAGGGCAAAAGGATGTGTGGAGCCTGCAGCACCACCACGGGCAATGTTATGAGCTTCTTGTCTTGACATAGACCTAGATATGATTGCTACATTGATTGGCATTCCCAAGCAAAAACACCTATCATAGTCACCAGTAGACTATCAGACTTTTATAGGTGTATGGCTATTGGGGCTTGTTAAGTTATCTATATATAGAGGATAATATGACAGAGTGAGCCGATCTAGCAACAAACTTGGCATTTCTAGTGGTAGAGGTGGACACCATGGTTCACCAACTATTGGTAGTTCTCAAGGTGGTAGAACCTCAAAGAGATCACATAATGTTAATGTTGCATCTAGAGTGAAACTATTGAGACTAGAGCCCAGTAATTTATATGTGCTATTTGGATATGAGCATCCCTAAGCTTTTATTGAGGGTCAGCTGATGCAGCTTTAGAACCCACTAATCTACACATATGATGAGTTGGAGCACGCATATGAGACAACCTTTTCAATGTTGATGAGGGATGAGATCAAGTTCTATCCATCGAATGCCACTCATATGAGTAGATGAAGTATATTAGCATGCTACTGATCCAATTGATCTCATATATGCTTAACCTATATAGGAACCTCAGGATGTCATAGCTAATGTTATAAGATTGTTGACGAGGCTACACCACTATCACAGCTCTAAAATGCTAGACATCCAAGTAACTATCTATTATGGTTATGTTTATAATGTCTATACATGGATGTATGACCTATATGCCTATATGATTGTGTTAATGTAGGTGAGTCGGTGCTCAAAGTGAAAGGAGTGGGATCGTTAAGCCTAAATAACTGAGCAGATGGCTAGAGAGATCACCTAACTAATAGCACACCTAGAATGATACAATATTAAGGTCCTCGATAATCCCAGTCTAGATGAGAAGTTGTCAAGATATGATGATGCCTAAAGTAAATATGACATCAGATACCATATGCATGGTGTCAAAACTCTATAGCTTTTGTATTAGGACTTAAGATAGAGTAGTGCAGCCTAGCATAACATGAAGGCTTAATACACTTGGGCTATGGTGTATGAACACTAAAAATAATCGATTGCTCGAACTTTGTATCATCTGGATTTGATAGTGAAACCTAAAATTCTTGCTTTTATTCTTCTATAAGAATATTATGTGTTTTATTTTTCTACCAAAACATGACTTATTTGTTCTTTTATCTAAGAGTAGGTAGACGATGACTTAGCAATCACTCTTTACTTTTTGCACCATCTCCTGCCAATGGGGAGATATTGAGCAGGTTCAATGAAGTAAGTTCAAACTCCAGTGTCTAAAGATATTCTAGTATGTCTCCATTAACACTACTTTTTTGCACGCTGTTATGAAGTTCTAGGATCCAGTGACCTATGTCTTTTGGTTCAGACATGTGGAGTTATATTCAATGTACGAGGAGTTTGCTGCTATCCTCAGAGTCACTTGTAACATGATGATGATGGTGATGATGTTGACACCTACTGGAGAGGCGATTCCCTATTTGATCAGGGCATTCAATATTAGTCTAATGATAACAAGATCATTGTTGACTACAAAGGGCTCTATAGATCTTACTATTAATTTTTGACTATGCAACCATAAGCTTGTGGCTACCCCTTCATGGTTTAAGGGAGCAGGATTCAGATTATTGGCATAGTTTTTATTCTTCAACCTATTTAGCCACGAGGATTTGATGATTAGTCTAGTGATAGACCAAATGGAGCAAGGTCAGACCCCTTTCTGATGATCATAGCAGAGATAATCCTTGGGCTAGATAGAGTGAGATGAGGTCAATCTAGATGCCTCAGTGGTAGTTTGTTGTTATTGCAGGTATGAATTCTAAGCCTCCTTTACAAATTTTTAAATTAGAAAAATTGTATTTTGCCTTAATTTTTGTATGAGTCATCTCTTATGGGATTTTTTGCTCATCGGGCCATCTAATTTTTCTTTAGACCCTAACTTTTATCTGAACTACTCCCTCAAGTTTTCAATTTAATGGGTTGCTCTAATTTTTACAGAGCAGCTTTTTGCAAGGTTTTAAACTCAGGGAGCCTTTTTATTTTTTTATCTTTAGATTTAGCTCTAGGAGAAACTAAAGATCCTAGCATCACTAGCGGATAACAAAAGTATATTGCATAAATTATGTTGTACCATACTTAGGATTCTATATTGCATAAATTGTTAGGCAACAAAAGTATATGTAAAAAAGAAAGATAGTGCTTTATGTTTGAAACTAGTATTACTTATGGCTAAGTTTATGAACATGCATTCCATTTGCATTGATGAGATTAAAATATTTGCATGAAAAATGTTAAAAGTAGCACAAAAACTCCCATATACATCAAACTTAACCCTTGGCATTGATTAGTCTCTTATGAGATTTTCTGATCAACTATTTTAATGCTCTTTTTTTACCTTTAAGAGCTCTAACTTTTGCATAAGCTATCCAAGTGAATTTTCAACTCATCGAGCAATTATTTTTTATCTTAACTTTGCATGAACTGATTTTATTTTTGCTATTTTTTTGGCCCTTTACTTTAGACAAAATAGCTCTTCAGCCAATCAAGGTTGATAGATTCAAAGAACTTGTTACCTTCCAAGTTTGAGATATGAATGATACCTTTGAATAAAATCTTCTTAACCAAGAATGGTCCCTCCCAGTTAGGCCTTAACTTTCCACGCGAGTAACAGATAGCCAATCTGACTTACTTCAAAACCAAATCACCTTTCTATATGGCAACAAGCTTGACCTTCTTGTTAAATGCATTTTCCATGCGCTTCTTATAAAGTTGTAAATGATAGAGAGCCTTTAGTTGCTTCTCATCAATAGCAACCAGTTGTTCATATCTAGCCTTCTTCCACTTAGCCTCTAGCACCTGAGCTTCCAAAACAACTCAAAGTAACTTCAGCTCCACTTCGACTAACAATATAGCTTTTGTCCTATAAACCAAAGCATAGTAGGTAACACCCATGAGACTCCTTACAGTGGTTTTGTAACCCCACAAAGCAAATGATAATTGCTCATGCCAATCTTGGTAAGTCCAAACTATCTTGGCCAAGATCCTCTTGATCATCTTATTGCTATTTTGATTACCTCATTAGCTTGAGGATAATATGGATAAGATCAATGATGTTTGATCCTATATCTTTCTAATAAATCAAACACTTAGCCTTGGAACTGCACTCCATTATCAAATACTAAGTGATGCAGTAACCCATATTGACATATGAGGGTCTTCTCTATAAACTCTGTAACTTACTTTGCCCCCACTTTACTGTAGGATTCTACTTCCACTAACTTAGAGAAGTAGTCAACATCCATAATATGTATTGATGCAAATTAAAAATATTAGGATGGATCACACCTATAATATTGATTCCCCAGGCTGAGAAAGATCATGGTGTCATCAAATTTTACAATTTGACATGTGATACGTAACTCAAATCTCTATGAATTTGACACTCATGACATCATGGTATAAATTATATGTAGTCTATCTTCATAGTAACCTAGAAATAACCTTGGCATAGGATCTCTCTGTACAGGGTGAATCCATTTATGTGAGACACTAGCATACACTGTTTGCACAACTGTTTTGATCTTCTTTCCTAATATGCACTAAAGTTATGGACCATCAACTCTTCTTCTATAGAGAACACCCTGATGACAAGTAAAGTTAGTTGCTAACCTCTACAAAGCTAGCTTATTAATCTTATTAGCTTCCTATGGATAAGCATCAATTCTCAAAAAATTCATGATATCAGTATACCATAGAGTTTCATCTTGCTAGTCTAATGCCATAACACATTCTCCCTCATAACAAGGAATTGTTGATTGCTCGATAATCATAGGCTGAACTTGACATTATGGTTGCTCACATACTAAGGCCAATGTGGCTCAAGCATCGGCCATCTCATTCTTATCATGTGGAGTATGAATGAACTTACATCAGCTAAAATTACAAATCATGAGCTTCATGTATTCAACATAAGGCTTGAGCCTTTCTTCCTTGACATCCCACTATAGCATGGACTGGTGAATGACAAGCATTGAATCATTAAATACCTCTACTTCTTAGGCACCAATCATTAGTAGTACTTCAAGCTTGAATAAGCATGCTTTATACTTAGTCATGTTATTAGTGATTAGAAAGCTCAGTCACTTCAAAAGCATAATCAATTCACCTTCAGAAGTGATCAACACAATCCCTATGCTTACACCTCTTTTATTGACCATGTTATCAAAGTGCAATTGCCATTTTTGGATATCGACTGCCCCGGAAGTCTAGTTTAAAAGTTTCAGTGTCATCCATCAGCCTAGATGCTAAGAATTCAATAATCACTTTGGCTTTGATCCCTTTCTTAGTGATGTACTGCATATCAAACTCTAATAGCAGGATTAGCCACCTAGAAAGCTTCCCCACCAGTGAAGGAGCCTTATACAAGTACTTCATAGGGTTGACCTTAGAAATCACCTAAACTTGGTATGATTAGAAGTAATATTTAAGCTTTTTAGTGACCTAGATCATAGCCATGCATAGCTTCTCTATAGTGTTGAACTTGCATTTTGTTAGCAATAGTTTCTTACTCAAATAGTAAATGGCATTCTCGACTTTGGCTTTATTTTCCTGAGCAACCATGGCTCTTGATGTATATCAACATGCATGATTGTTTTAGTAGTCTCTAGTAGTTTTTGATGTTTAATTTATTATGATTTTACTTTGATTTAGTAGAATTTGATGAGTTTGTTTAGTGTGTAGCGTTAGGGAAGCGTTCGAGAAGAAATGAAGCATTTTAGGGCTTGAAGAGTCAAGTCACGATCATAATATTCAAAGTCATGATCATGACAGAAGCTATACCAAAGGGAGAAGAGCCTATGTGTCTATCACGATCGTGATATTCAAAGTCATGATCGTGACAGAAGCATGAAGAGCCCAAAGACCACCAAGCCAGTAAGTCACGATCTTGACTTGCAAGGTGATGATTGTGACTTCTCAATAAGTGGCCATTTAAAGCATGATTTCTACAAAAGATTGAGTGGGGAAAATGTGATCCATGAGGGGAATAAAAATAAAAAGCTTTAAAGGAGATCTCATGGGTAATGAAATCCACAAGATGGGTAAAGACATAAACAAATTGAAGATAAGGTTGGAGGATCTCCACTCAAAGATAAAAGGAGGTAGCAAGGTGGTGGCTAGGGTATGTAGAGGAGAGAGAGACCATTCCCATCCAGGATTGGCATTGAAATTAACACTGTCTTCTGCTAGAGTGTGTTTGTTGACCCTGACTTTTCACCACTGTATGATTTTGGATCTTTATTGATTTGACTAGGATTTAGTCCCTGGTATCGATCCCGATTATACATATAAGCCCATATAACTTCCTCTGTGTGTTCTGATGAATGGAACATTTCAGAACTGGTGGGACCCACCATGGCACCTGGCGGGACCCGCCATCAATTCTGAGTGTTCTGTGCATGCAGAACACCCTCCCCTACCGTATACGGGGGACAAAACACTTGAAATGTGGAGCATTGCATTTTTTGCCCCGGTACTATTCATCATGAATAGTATATAGGTGGGGCCCACTAAACAGAAGCGGGGCCTGCAGTCCCTAATAGCCAATTCTGTGTGCTCTGTACTTACAGAATACATTTTCTAACTGCCTTATGCAAGGCACAACGCTTAGCATCGCAAATGCCATCTTCTGAGCCTACTACGCTGTGGGGGCCCACCTAGCAGAAACGGGGCCCGCTACCCCATTTAACCCATTCTGTGTATTCTGTATTTACAGAATACGTTTCACACCTGCCTACGCGTGGTAGGACACACAGAATGCAAAATATTGCATTTTGGACCAAGGTTACTATTCATTATGAATAGTATGCGGGCAGGGCCCCCTTCCCCAATTAGCCAATTCTGTGTATTCTATACTTACAGAGTACATTCCGCTGCTACCTTATGCAAGGCACATCTCGTGGCATTCCAAATACCACATTTGTAGGTTCACCTCGCTGTGGGGCCCGCTAAACACTAGTGGGGTCCGCTTCCCACTATCGTCCGCTTCAACGCATTCTATACGCACAGAACACACCCTATTTGCCACCTCACTTGAGGCGGAATGCTTGGTATGCTATTTGCCACTTTCCGGGCCCTTTTCTGCTGTGGGGCCCACAAGGGTACTATTCATCATGAATAGTATCTAGATGGGCCCACTGCCCGAATTCACCAATTTAAGTGTTCTTGACACGTAGAACACATTTTCGCTAGTGCCCCCATGAGGCACGACTCACGGCACCCCGTTTGCCACATTTTGCCCTTAATGGGCCTATTGTGCCCAAATCAGGCCCATCAGCCAAAACTCGATGTTCGGGGCTGAATTTGAGAAAACTTATAACTGCAAAGTTTCTCGAAATGTCGTTTGCACTTTCTTGGATGTATGGCAAGCATCCCGTTCAGCCCGTACGAGGCGGAGCACATAGGTAGAAAATGCAACGTGCGTAGTGCATAACCCTATAGGCTACGCACGTTACATAGTAAAGACGTTTGGTCGGGAGCCATTTCAGGACCGAATTTGGAAAAACTTTCTTCTGCAAAGTTGTTCCTTACGTCAAATAATGCTTATACGCTTCACGATGCATCCCGAAAGTGACCATAGTGGGCCCTACGCAAGGGTTTCTAGGCTATATACGTGAGCATATAGCCCTATGTGCGCCACATGTAGCACATGTGTGGCGCACATAG
>CANYBF010858749.1:0-35199 GCA_948192965.1 Dalechampia spathulata
TGTGGTTATTGAATTTTGGTGTACAAATGTATGGTAAGACTTATCCAGGGTTTGTTGTTTGAATATTTGAATGTATGCCACGCTACGCACTGTTTCACCACTAATACAGGTTTGTACCCATACGTATGTCTAAAGGTTTAAAATAGGACGTATCCCTGGTAGGGTATGTGGCGGCTTTCCCAAGGGACAGTCGTGGCATACGCTACGGGAGCATGTTCCTCCAGGTATGGGCTGGGGTGTGACACAGTGAAGATTGAATCTAGCCATGATGGAAGTCGTGAAAAAGGAAATTTTAAGACTGCAAGATGCAGGCATGATTTACCCAATTTCCAATAGTCAATGGGTGAGTATGGTACACGTTGTACTAAAGAAGACAGAAATTACTGTGATCCGAAAAGAAGATGGAGAATTGGTACACACTCGTGTTCAAAATGGGTGAAGGGTTTATATTAACTATCAAAAATTAAATTCGGCCACGCAAAAGGACCATTATCATCTTTCATTTATTGATCAAATGCTTAAAAGATTGGTAGATTGTACACATTACTGTTGCTTGGATGGATATATAGGATTCTACCAAATTGCTGTTGCACCCAAGGACCAAGAGAAATAACATTTACATATCCATTTGGTACTTTTGCTTTCAATCGCATGCCGTTCAGATTGTGTAATGCACCAATAACATTTCAGTGCTGTATGGTTTGTATTTTTCTGATTTCGTTGAGAATATTATTAAAGTATTCATGTACGATTTTATAGTGTATGGAAATTTATTTTAGAAATACCTCGATAATTTAGCTAAAGTGTTATCCTAAATTATGAAAAATGTCATTTTATGGTTAATCAAGGTTTGATTTTAGGCCATGTAGTGTCAAGGAAAGGTATTGAGATCGATAAAGCTAAAATTGATGTTATCAAGTCATTGCCTTACTCCTCAACTATGAGGGAAGTTTGATATTTCCTTGGACAAGTAAGATTTTACCGAAGATTTGTAAAGGATTTTTTGAAAGTCGCCCAGCCACTTTGCAAGCTTCTACAGAAAGAAGTCAAATTTATTTTTGATGAATCCTATAGAAAAGCATTCGACTAGTTGAGGGAGATGCTAATTACAGCCCCTGTTATGCAATCGCCCAATTGGAAACTACTCTTTGAAATCATGTACGATATGAGTAATTATGTAGTTGGTATAGTACTTAACCAAAGTAATGGGAAAGATCCATATATGATAAGCTATGCATCAAGAACATTGGACAGTGCTCAGTATAATTATTCGATAACTGAGAAAGAATTATACACTATAGTTTTTACATTAGAAAAATTTTGTTCTTATTTGCTTGGTACTAAAGTGATTGTGTTTTTTAACCACACAGCACTCAGGTATTTATTAAAGAAGAAGGAAGCAAAGCTTTGATTAATTTATTGGATACTGTTGATTAGGAATTTGATCTAAAGCTGCGAGACAAGAAGGGATCAAAGAATTTGGTCACTAATCATCTAACCAAACTACTAATTTTAGAGCCATGCAAGATTTATAATGAATTTCCTAATGAGTTGGCATTGAATATGATAAAAAAAAAACTCCCCTTGGTATGCTGATATAGTTAATTTTTTATATCCCTAGAATTTACTAGATGAGTTGTCAAGGAACTAGAAGAATCGAATTAGAAATAGCTCAAAATACTACGTATGGGTTACACCTTATTTATGGAAGCACTGCACTGATCAGGTTATTTGAAAATGCATTCCAGAAACTGAAGTAAATTATGTTCTTTAGTTTTATCATATGTATACGTGTAGAGGTCATTTTGGTTTGAAAAAGACACTAATGAAGGTTTTAGAAAGTGGAATGTATTAGCCAATTATACATTATGATGCTTACTTATTTTGCAAACACTGTCAAAACCACCAGAAAATAGGAGGTCTTGGATAAAGGAATGAAATGCCCTAACAAGGAATTATGGTTTGTGAAATATTCGATGTGTGGGGCATGGATTTTATGGGACCATTCCCACCTTCATTCAGCCATGTTTACATTTTGGTATTGGTTGACTATGTGTTAAAGTGGGTGGAAGCCAAAGCCATAAAATTTAATGATGCTAAAACCGTAGCCAATTTTATTAAAACTAATGTGTTCAACAGGTTTGAAGTTTAGAAGGCGATAATAAGCGATCGAGGCACACATTTTTATAATAGAGAAGTGGCATCTCTATTTCATAAATATGGTATAATGCATCAAATGACTATTGCTTACCATCCTCAGGGAAATGGATAAGCCAAAGTCACGAACAGAGAGATCAAGTCCATTTTGAAGAAAATAGTAAGCCCCAACTGAAGGGACTGGAGTCTATGACTTGATGATGCTCTATAGGCATATAGAATTGCTTATAAAAGTCCTCTAGGAATGTCACCTTTCAGTATTGTATATGGTAAGCCTTACCATTTAATAATTGAACTCAAACACAAAGCTTATTGGGCAGTGAAGCAATGTAACAAGTCGATCGATGAGGCTGGTAATCATAGGAACTTACAGATTCAAGAACTAGAGGAGATAAGGAATAAAGCTTATGAGAATTCAGGAATCTACAAAGATAAGACAAGTAGACTTCATGACAAGCATTTAAATCAAAAAGAATTCATAATCGGGCAGAAAGTATCGTTATACAATTCTAAGATGAATTTGTTTCCTAGAAAATGAAAGTCAGAGTGGTAAGGATCGTTTGAGTTGAAACTTATTTTCCCACAAGGAGCAGTAGAAATTAAGATTTCAAATTCAGGAAAATTTTTTAAAGTGAATGACATCGCCTTAGGCTGTTCTATGAAGGATTCTTTACTCAACCAATGTATGTCATCACGTTGAGTAATCCTTCTTTCGAATAGAGCACATCAGGAGTCGAGTTGAGACTTATAAACCAGAACTATATTTTTTACTTTAAGTTTTAATTTTTTTTGTTTTTGTTAGACGTTATACCCATAAGGCATCCAATAAGATAGTAGTTCATTTTTAGTTAGTTTAAATTAGTTTTACTACCTTCTGATTTTTAATCTTCTTCTTCAAGTCTAATTTTATTTTTGTGTTTTGATTTCAAAAATTCATATGGAAATTTTTGGGAACAATAAAATGCTACATTCTATGTTTTAATGGAAGGAAGTTTTCTAATATAACTTAAATTCTTTTAAAGTTTATCCTTTAAGGGGCTTTAAATATTTACCATGCCCCCCATTTACTGCATAAGACCCAAATTACTCTTTTTCTCTCATGAATTTACTTTTCCCTAAATTTCACTTAATTAGGGATTTTAAAGAGCCATGGTGAACATGAGAAAAGCGATCAGTGCCGGTATGGTGACCAAGAGATGCGCCAACAAGGAGCCCATCATGATGAACGATGATGAGTTAGCACCATCAAGTAAGTGATTATTAGTGAATTAAATATTCTTAAGGTGCTAATATGCATCATTATGCATATACATACATTATTTATTTAGTTGAAAGGTGAATAATGGAAAGAGAATGTATATAGAAAAGTTGTAAGCATAAGAAATACATATATGATATGTGTATGCTATGAGAATGCCAAAAGGATTGATTCGTGAATGATTAAGATGAGAAAAATATTATGAAATGATATAGAGGTGAAGCAATTTCATATGACATGGAATTTATAGAGAAAGAAATGAAAAAGAAAGTGAAAAGATGGTTAAAGTGATGAAAATGTGCATAAGATGCATTATGGATATGAATTCAACATATTTATGTTGAATGCTTTTCATGAAGCTTAATGATGGAATTTATATGTGATATATGATGTTTTGGCATGTTAGACATGTTATTATATGAGAAAGTATATGTTCAGATATGCAAATGGAAGTTTAAATGAAGTTAGAATTAATTAGAAGTTTTAAGTACTAATTAAGGACATAAATGTCATTTTATAAAAAGGTGAAGGGTAAATATGGAAATTAAAATTTATGTATGTTTGTGGTAATGTTATGTTATGTATGACATATATGTTATGATGGTCATGTCATTTATATTTTTGAAGAAATAAATAAATAAAAGATGAAGAAGTAAAGTTAAATAAATAAACTAATAGGGTGTTGACAAGTGTCAACATATGATTGGTTCATTCTTTGAATTTTATATTAAATCAAATAAATATCAATTAAAGAGAAATATGGGTAGTTTTTGTGTATTTCTTTCTTCCCTAATTCGAAATATTGCTCCCCTCCTCCTTCTTTTGCTTCTAGTTTAAAGAAAATCACTTCTCCAAGGTAATTTTTAATGTAAAATTAGATTTTCATGTTATTTTTTATTAGTTTTCATAGTATACATACTTATTACTTCTTGATCTTTAATGTAACTTATGTTATTAGAGCTAGAAGAATTTGGATAAGTATAGAAGTGCATGTATATACATAACTTTTGATAGAATTATATGAGAAAGTGAAAGAGGAAGGTTGATTTTGCATGATTAAAGTATTTTGATTGAGTGTTGAGTATGGATGTATTTTGCATGAAAATCCTAAGGTGATTTACATGTAAATGAATCTTAAATTGCTATTTTAAGTGTGTATAAGGTGCTTGAGGTGATTATTTGTGATGAATAACATGAAAAATGCATGAAAGGTGGAAGAAAATTTAAATGATGACGGAAATAAAGTTGCTGCCCAAAATGAAGAAATTTTGGTTTCTTGGGTTTTAATTTGGTAGAAGTGTGTCATGAATTAATTTATGATTAAATATGATTGAATATGGTGTTAGAATGAAGAAAAAGAAGTTTGGTTGCATGGAAAATGAAATTATGTTATGAAAATGCTAAAGAAACGAAAAGTAGGCAGCCTTGGTGCTTACTTGATGAACTTGCGTATACACTGCCTTAGAGTGTGTTTAAATGCATGGTTACTGAACATTAAGACTTAAATATATGTGTAACATATATATGTATGTGTATATTTAGTATGGCATGATTTTAAGGTGGTTTAGATGCTCAATGGATAAAGGAATACAAATGTATGTAAAACTGGATTTGGTCTCGAACAAAATTTTTAACCTTGCATAAAATTCACTTTTAAAAGCTTAATGTTATCCAAAAATTTTGTGTAATATATCAAATTAAAGCTTATTAAGTCTAGTTTTCAATAGTATAAAGTATAATTAATTTTGATTTCATTTGGACTATCAAAAGTGGGACGTTATGCACAGGGGTATATGAATAGTAATAAAAATAGTGCATTTTGGCATGATATATAAGGCATACGGCCTTTTTGTTCTTAGAGGCCTTAAAGGATGAGATAATTTTCATACTTTAGCTTTAAAGAAAGCTTAATGAATCTAGTTTCTAATGGTATACGTCTTGTTTATATTAAAGGCCAAAAGAATAGCTTAAAAATTCATTTAGTCTAAGTACATGCAAAAATGATATTTGCATTTTCTAATTTTCACAAGTTTGAGTTGCATACCTTAAATGTCTATGTTCTGATACTTTGTTTACATGGATTAATACTTTGGTTCATGCATTAAATGATAGAATAAATGTGAATGTCCTTCATAGTTCATAACTTGTCCTATAAGGTCACATAAAGGCATGAACAAGTAAGGTGAAAACATAAAGATTTTATGAAAGAAAATGACCAAATGAATAGTATAACATACCAAATGAATAGTAGCATGCCTTGTATGTTTGGTAACTTAATGAATGCATGTTCCAAGCTTCCAAAATTAAAGCTATTCATATCTAAACCTCATTATTCATTGTTATATACATGTATATACACTTAGAGATATAAATTGACCTTAATGTCTTATGTTTGAGTTATGATTGATTAATGTTCCTTACATGTTGAATTGATCAAGATATATGACCTACATGCTAGAATGACTATATATGAATTAAAAGTATGCATGTACTTGAATATGTGGAGTTGTTAAGACATGAATAAGGTTAATGGTCTGTTATGTTATCAAATGGAGTTCACTGGTATTTAATTAAGTATACTTAATGAATACGAAAATGACTAGGACATTAAGGATGATTGAATTACATATATGACTTGTATATGCATCTATACTTGAATGCATGAGTGTGTAATGATATAAATAAGAGTAATTACTCATGACTTGTTCAAATATGATTCAATGATGATTAAATATTCATGATGAATAGTAATTTGTTCAAGATGTTTAATTGGTCGAAACGAATATAAAATTATTACTTATGATGAATGCAATGCTATAACATGAAAATGTACAAATATGACTATCATGAATAGAAATTGAAATATAACTACACGAAATGGATATGTATGAATTCCTTATGGTGAGAAACTTTGTGCAAAATGTAAATAGCTTTACTAATTAAGTGAATAATGAAATTTATCACAAACTCAATGGAGGAACAATGATAGTGACTACTAATCATTTAAATAGATTTGTTGTATCTAAGATTTTCATGATCGATAACTCACTCAATAATGGAAATGTCACACCCAGACTAGGTGTGCCATGCTCACGTAGGATAGTTAATGACTTCCAAAGAAAGAGAATTATTAGCTACCCCACAAGGGATAAACCATCATCTAACTTTATCATGCATGTGATAATAATAAGCAATGGTAAGCAGGCGAAATAAACTCAGAGCACATCACGACATATACATCTATTACAATCACTGCCAACTAAAAGATGAATAATAAAATGAACATAATTACATCCTATTCTAAGTCCCTGTCTTCACATATCCTTGCTGAATGGTTGTCTTGGGATCCGTGTTCTTTACACTGCTCCTAACCTGTGCCCATCAAATGACGAACGTTGAGTAATTTACTCAGTGGTGCTACTATCTTAATTAAACAATAATATAAAGAAATAACAATATATGGCAAACCTCTTTACCAAATAATGAGCAGGCGATTACCTGCAACACATAAACACCTCCTAGCTTGTCCTCTACGGGACAATACTTAGGTCATAGTTTATGGTTAGCAATTCTCTAACACATCATTAATGTTCATCGCACAACACATACAAGATAACTCATATAGCCCATTATAGGGTAGATCATATCACATTGGCGTCATAATAGATAGAAACATATGATATCCGTAACACTTTTAGCATATAATTATGCAGGTTCAGGTAATCACATCACATATAATGACATCACACTGTTTTGTGATATTTCTAATGAATACTCATTTATGCTCATTCATCATCATTTAATATATCCCTGCAATGAGGCTGCCAACGTCCTTGGCAAACCTCTATCCTGTAACATTCCTTATTTCATTCATCAATGTCTATGAACCGTTCGTATATTCATATATGCACACTTGGTGCCTCATCAACTGTTCTCTTTAGATTCATAACATGTAAATGATAATGACATTGTATGAGGATGTAATTATGCTATGCAGCGCCCTCCTGTGTTCCTGAACATATCATTTCCTTTCTTTCTTTTTATGATTGTGCACAATCTCTCTCTCATACTGGGTCCCTATAGGTACCGGTACTCATCTCCCGTAGGAGGATATACATCATGGGGTGCTTAGCACCCATAACCTACTGTAGGTCTCGAGACTCATCTCCCCTTAGGGAGGCCATAATCTAAATGATTCCTTAAAGGAATCCCATCATCATTATGACCCAGTATGATTGGAGCATAAAGCTCTCTTTTTCCTTTCCTCTATCATCCACACTCTATGCATGCCATGAATGTATTCATGTATATATATATATATATATCTATGCTTCATGATATGTTATTCATGCAACATCTCGTCATTCTTTAGAGAATACACATCATCACACATTATGATGACATAAGTCATCATTCACATCATTCACACACATATAGATCATCTTGCACATTAGTCAATTAGATTCATCATTCATATCATAAGTCATCAATCATTTCACTTATCAACAGTCATAAACACATATTTATTCATCAAACCCCTAGTGACCTTCTTCATACAGTACTTCCTTCCCTTATCTCCCTATTTCTAGGATTATTAACTTCTAGAGAGAGGTTTATTCTGTTCTTTACATGAATATAAGCATAGAAACATAAACGATTAATAACAAGGTAAGTTCCTCCTCACCCTTTTACTAAACTATCCATTATAAGAAGCACTAACCTGGAATCGTGACTTGTCGATCATATGCTTGTAGTCCCTCCGTAACCTTCTTCTAGCTTTAACCTTCACTTCTTGAGCTATTCCCTCTCTAAATACCGAAACCCTAATATTTGAGAGAGTTTAAGGGAGTTTAGGTTTTGGAAAAGATCCTTATCTATCCGTTCAAACCTGTTTAAAAAGTCAATAATCGGTCGCGTACGGCCGTACCAATACCCGTACGCCCGTACGGAACTAAAAACCCTGACAAATCTAACCTCCTGCGAGCTGTGGTACGGCCGTACCACCCTTTTGGTACGCCCGTACGGCCACAATCCACCTGACAAACCTGATTTCCTGCGAGTACGCGTACGGCTGGACCCCTCCTCGGTACGCCCGTACGGCCTCCAGGAGCTTAACTCTCCACAATTCCCCTGTTTGGTACGCTCGTATGGTGACCCGTACCCCCGTACCACACTCCACTCTCATCTCCATCACTACTCTAGCTCACTCCCAAGGTACCTAAACCTCATTTCACACATATATACTTCTATATCCTCAATAGTATCATAGTCTGCCCCTTATACTCTAAGGGAAAACACAGTTCTCAATAAGGCGGCAACCATCTAAGCTACCCCGAAACATCATCTTTTTCCTAATTCTCATCTGATCTCATCACATCCCAACCCAGCAATTATTCCTTAAAACATACACAATCAAATAAGCAACGTCCCTTACAATCATCAATCGCATACGTACACAGATAGATACGTGTACATCCTATCAGTCATACACACTAGTATAAAACTACTAGGGTCTCGAATGTGGATGTCACAGGAAAGGTGTACATAAGTACACTATAGTTATTTATTTATTTATTTACCATACTTAGAATACCTTATGATGAGGCTATATAGGAAATGATTAACGAATGTTCACTTATAATGTTGTTTTATGCATTATTGAAAATGTATGGCATAAAGGATATTATTCTATGATAATATATATGTCATGCTTTTGAATAGTAGTTATTATATTGAAAATGAATGCCAGATTATATAAGTTATATGTTATAATATTCCAATCTATTAAATGATGTCAGCAGGTGAATTGTCATATGTACAACAATGTTATATGATATCTATTTTCTTTATTCATGAAATGTCAATTGATGTGGATCATGAATAGTAATTTATGATGGAAGATTGATATTATACTTTATTAATTTCCATATTCATCATGGCATTAAGCATAATGCATATGTATCACATCATGAATCATTTACATACATATTCATATTCATGACATGTCATACAGAAGATATAAGGTGGGAAAAGGGAGAAATAATACATAAATGATACAGAGCTATATGATATGAAAATGTATTGGGTCAACATTCTTGATTAGAATTTAAAAATACGAGTTCACTGAACCATACAGTTATAATGCCCTCCTACGGGAGATGAGTACCGGCACATACATGACCTAATATGAGATTATACACAATCATACAAAAATGAAAGGAAATATTATAGGAAAATCAGAGGGAGAATACATAGCATGATTACATACACACTATCATGCATTATTCCTTAATTACAATAAAATGAAGGATAATGTTATTACAAGTGCACTACAAGTGTACATATACTAATATTTACAGAGAAATGATTGCTTATATACAATATTTTACATAGAGAAAGTCACAGATGATTGTTTATAGTATTTATATTCATGTTTTTATAATATACTATGTTATGTTAAAAAAAGTAAAGGCAAAATGAAAGCAAAGGCACGATATGAGTGCATACAGTGAACTATTCATTTCAAAGATGAAATTCTGTTTTGATTTGTATAGAAAATGATTATTATTGATCATATAAGATATTGTTGTCAATTATTATTGATCCATGATAACAGACCATTATGAATGTAATATGGCATTATATAGACATAGTTAGTCAATGTTCTTAATGCTATTTGACAATGGTTCACTATGATCGTAGAATGTGATACAAAAGTGTTACTATGATTTCATTTAATGTTATATTACATGTAGTATTATCTTGTTACAAATAACTATACTGATTATGGTTATGATTATGAAAAATCATGGTTGTTACATTATTTAATTGATAGAAATGACATTAATGACTTACATACCATGAAATAAGTAATCTTTTTATGGACATCAATGGAAGGCAGGTGATATTATTAGTACGTGAAATAATGTATCATAATATTTGAACTATTATGGAATGTTTACAGATAGTTATCAATGTTATTGAGTTAAGGGGGCATTTTAATGCTACATTATGGTGATTTTTGTAAAGAATACTCATTATTAAGATATTTTCTATTTTTATATAATGACATAGCAAGTATTTGACTAAGCATCAACATAAGACATTCTTCAACATATCTTAAATAAAATTTGATGTATGATATATTTATAGATGATAAGATATTTGAATCATAAGGTATGCTTATGATATTGTTATTATGCATTTATTATATAGCACCACTGAGTAAAATACTCAACGTTTGTCATTTGATAAACGCATATTGAAAGTTTACAAAGAAGCATACAAATCCAGAGGCACCGAATCAGTAGGACTATTTATATGCCAAAGTTTCAAAAATGTCAAGTACTTCTGAGTTATGTAATTATATAACTATGTATATGAGTCCAAAGTAGTAAATAATTGCATTGATGTTTATTAAGTATATGTGTATTTCAAAATTTTAAAAGAAAAATATTTTACACATCCCTTATAGGATAATTAATAATTTTCACTTATTCGAAGACTGTTAATTATTTTACAGGAGCATGTTACACCGTGAGGAGTGTGACATTTATTGACACACCTGAATTTATGAACTTGGCCTGAATAGCAAGGATGTGATGTTAAATTCTCCACATTTGAGATTTTAAGTTGAAATCTCAAGATTAATTGTTTCAAAAATTATGCGTGCATGTTTTTATTTTATTTTAAAATTATTAAATTGATAAAAATTGAATTAAATTCATAATATCCAAAAATGTTTAATAAACTTATCTCATACGGAGCTCCAAAATAACCTCAAAATAACCGAACCAAACTCATATCAAATATAAATTATTAAATAAATTATTTATTAATTTATTTGAAAAATAAAATTATTAATAAAAGTAAAATACTTTTACCAATATTTATGATTTTATATTAAAAATTAAATTAAAAATATTTTATATATTTATATAATTAAAATTTATAAATTATATATATATATTTATAATTAAATTAAATTTATATAAATTAGTGAAGTAGCTTACAATTCTTATTACAGCTTGTAATTAACAAAAAATTAAAATTTTTTAAAAGATAATTAAAAGATAATAAATATTTATTTTGTTAAGAAATTGCAATTAATTGTAAAAGAATTGTTTGGCCAACACTAATTACTTATGCAACTGTTGAATGACAACTTTTGTAATTTATTTAACTTTTTAATAAAATTAAATTAATTCTATTTAAAACTTACATTTTAATAAATCTATTTTTTAAAACTATAAATAATAAAAATAATTATTTTAAATTTTGAATTGGTCAACAATAAATTTTTAAAAATTATAATATTCATGTGTTTTATTATTTTATGTTTAGAATTTGCAAAAAAAAAAAAGGAATACTGTTGGAGCCTTCAAGCCAAGTATAATTTCCCCTTACTATTGCCTTTTTACAAGAGCAGAGCATTTAAACCCTCCTGCCTCGTAATCCTTTCCCCATTTTCCATTGCCTTGCTCTCTCTTTCTCTATGAATTTTCTTTTCTACCAAACATAATACATTTTCTCCTCTCCATACATAACCTATGGCTTCCTCAGCATCTTCCTCTCATTCAAACTATGCTGTTTTTATTAGTTTTAGAGGTCAAGACACCCGTCCGAACTTCACCAGCCATCTTTATGCTGCTTTGTCTAGAAAACATGTTTCAACTTTCATGGATGGCAAACTTCCCAAAGGACAAGAAATCTCCTCACAACTCCTGAAAACCATTGAAAGCTCAAAGGTTTCCATCATCATCTTTTCGAAAGATTATGCAGGCTCAAGTTGGTGCCTCGACGAACTAGTGAAGATAATGGAGTGCAAGGAAGCAATGGGTCAAATGGTTGTACCGATTTTCTATCATGTGGACCCATCAGATGTTAGAAGACAGATGGGGAGATTTGGAGAAGCATTTGGGAAACTCAAAGAGAAGTTCAAGAGCAGCTCTGATAGGGTACACAAATGGACCCTTAACTTGACAAAAGCGGCAGATTTATCAGGATGGGATTCCAACGCTTACAGGTAATTAATTAATAGCAGTAATCATCATCATCATCATCGTATGTATGTTTAATTCTTTTGTTAGGAAAATTTTCTAATTTATGATAATGGCGTCTGTGTCAGAAGGACCCTCCATCTGCAAAGGGGCATGCAACATGTAGGGGTCAACATTCAAATAATAATAACAATAATATAATAAACTTATAATAACAAATAATAATAATGATTAAAAATAATAGTGATGAATAAAATTAATAATAATAATAATTAATAATTAATAATAAATAATAACAGTTATTATTCATCTAATAATAATAATTAAAAAATAATAGTAATGATTAATAATTATTATTATTATCATTATAATTAAAATAATTAAAACAATAAATATAAGAATGATTACAAATAATAATAATAATTTTAATTATTAGTATTACTATAATTTTAATTATTATTTTAATTTATAATTTATAATGAGTCAGAAATGATGTGATGATATTATTATTATTATTATTATTATTATTAATTTATTATTATCATTATTAAAAATTATTATTATTATTATTATTATTATTATTATTATTATTATTATTATTATTATTATTATTACAACTTCTAATTATTATTTTTTATTATTAATTGTAATTTTTTTTTTTTGAATGTTGACCTCCCTACATGCTGCATGCCCCTCAGCTGACGATACGGGACATGGACGTCATTTTTGATAGCGGCCAGATACATGACTCTCATCCTCATCTGTGTGACTGCCATGTGAGCTCTGCCCGCGAGTTAAACTGACGGTCCAAAATCATAATATTTTGAATAAAAATATTTAGTTTTAAAGAATTAAAAAGTTATACTATTAATCATTTACATTATTAATTTCACTTATTATATTTATTATTAGTAATTGTATTAAATTCATTGCTAAATAATTAAATTAATGCCCAAATAACTAACAGAATTCACTATTGATTGAAAAATATGAAGTAAATCTTAATAACAAATTTCTAATATTAAAACTAATTATGTAATTAAAATAAAAATATAAATTAAATTCATGAGTGATAAATATTTACTTACTAATTTTTTATAAACAGTAAAATCATTTTATTATAAAACATGATAAATTTTAGCAGTTAACTTTAGGGTAATTATAATCGATGTCAATTTTACTATACCTCTTAAAAACTAATATTAGTTTTTAATTTATTTCTTTATTATATTATTTCTTCTTCTTTAGATGATTTTAATGGTTCTTATTTTTGTTCTTCTTATTCTTCTTCATTTTTATTGTTTTCAATTTTTTATTTTATGTATTTTTGATGTTTTTAGGTTTTTTATTGATTATTTTTTTTACTTATTGATTTTTTTCATAATACCTATTTGTAAATAAATAATATATATATATTTATTTACTAGTATATACTAATATATATTTATTTGCTTGTATATACTAGTATATATCTATTTACTATTATATACTAGTAAATACATATACATCATGTAATATTTTATAAAACATAAATATATTTATATATGGTATAAACGTATTTACTAATATATACTATGATATATATTGGTAAATTTATATTCGTATGACTTTTATGAATTCAAGTGTATTACAAGCATGCAAGTGTAAATAAATTTATATATATTTATTTGCGAGATAATTAAAATTTTTTCAAACTATTGTACCTTCTAACTTCTAATCAAGTGATTATGGATTTTCTATTTGCTTGATACAGAGAACTAAGCTTAGGAATAAAAAAATATCTTGAAATAAAATAAATAGACAATGTACATTTGAAAAATAAAAACCAAGGCTAACTAATCTAATAATTAAAAATAATTTTGCTTTGAGTGATCTTGATGATGACTATTGAGTATTCTTCCTTATTGATGCATTCCCTTTCTTATTTATATTGTCTTCATTCTCTCCTTGCTCAAGTTATAATTGTAAAATTAGAACCTCTCCTAATATTAACTCCACCATTTTCTCAATTGGCACGTCTTTCATTTTTATTATCATAAACTCCTTTTATTCATACTTTTGGATTTTTCTTAACTTACTAGGTAATAACAATCTAACCCACTTAATTAATTAAAATAAATTAAAATAAATTAATTTACTTAATTAACTTTATGTTATAAAAAAGGAAATGATATTTTCTCATCAATATAGAATATAATTTAATGGATGAATGGATGAGTATGTAAAGCTTAAAAGATTGAAGTCACATTTAGTGACTTTATTAAAGGAGCAAAATACCCATAACTTCTAGAAGCCTTAAGGTCAGTCTATTATAACCGATTCTCTTGGAGAAATTAAATGGTTTTGGTTGTGAATGTTTGCAAAAATTTAAACTAACTCATTTTAGTTAATTATAAAAATAATTGACTTGAAATATTGTGTTTTCCCTTAAAGAATAAATCATAGTTGAAGTACAATTTCCAGCTTCTTCTTTGTTGAAATAAACTATTTTTTATTTATAGTAAAAATTAAGTCATATTTATTTTATTATAAAAATGTTAATCTTGAATCAAAGTTGACTTATGGCTATAAGTCAACCTTTATTGATTATTTGATAGTCTTTTGTCAACATTTCCCTTTATAAAAAGGAAATATTTTTCTAAGTGAATATGTTTTACCCCTTGACTCTTCTTCATCTTTTGTTTCTTCATCTTCTACTCCTTTTTAGACTTTTCATCAACCTTCTTACTACCTCCATTAGATTACAAGTTATTTTTTATGATTTTCCTCCTGATTTCCCCCTTTGTTCTAAGTTCTTTGATCACTTCCCTTTTAGTTCCCCCATTCTTTGTCCTTATATTTCTTAGGCAAGTTCTTCCTTTGTAGCCTTCTCTTTTATGTGCAAGTTAGGGGTTGGAGATATTTCTTAAGATAGGACATTACGTCGATCCTCGAGGGTATCTATCAAGAATAGGAAGTACTTGGAATGATTCTGTTGCTATAGTTATTTTTTATTTACTGCACTTATTTTATTTCTTATTTTTTATGTTTGTTTGCTGGGTCAATTTGAAGTTAGCAAATCATGGTTCTAATGACTCATAAGTGTCGATTTGTGGCCATTAGAATATGACTAAGTGGTTACTTTCTTTTCCTATTTAAATTTATTATACTGGCCGCATAAAGAATCAAGAAGAAAGAAAAAAAAACATCTAAACTTCCTATTTTCTTTATCAAATCTCTTTGGCTTTGACTGGGACCTATCATTGGTATCAAAGATGGTTATCCTATATTTTTTTCTTTTCCTCTTTCATGACTTCAAACAAAGAAAGGATCAAAAATTTAGAAGTGGGGCTTGGATAACTCCAAGACAACCTGTCTAGAATGGAAAAAGGAATTAGCGATGAATTACAACAAATCAAAATAGTCATCATGAAATTTTCCGAACTCTCCATACCCAGCAGAGATGTATCCGGTAATGCCAGTGATCGAAATAGCCAGGCTCGTGCCAACCAAGATGAATCCAGAGATGGAGGGAGGCTGATGTTTTCTGCAAAACTAGCAAAATTAGAGTTTCCGAAGTATTCTGGAGACGATCCAACAGAATGGTTTACCAAAGTAGGCCAATTTTTTGAATATCAAGGAACCCCAGATTCAGAGAAGGCATCCTTGGCCTCTTACCACCTTCGAGGAGAAGCAAACGAATAGTGGCAGTGGCTTCGTAGAACACATATAGAAGCAGGAAAAGATGTCTCATGGGAAGTGTTCTATAAGGAGTTGTGGTCTCGCTTTGGACCCACTGATTATGAGGATTTTGACGAATCCTTATCAAAAATCCATCAAATGGGACCCTTACGCGATTATCAATCGCAATTCAAAAGACTAGGGAACAGGGTTAATGGTTGGACTCAGAAGGCACTAGTCAGGACATTCATGGGAGGTCTCAAGCCTGAAATTATTGAAGGAATCAGAATGTTCAAGCCAAAAACACTAAAGGACGCTATCAGTTTGGCTCGGATGAAAGATGAGCAGTTGCTGCGTCAAAAGAAGGTAATTCACCCTTCTTACCAAACAAGCTCTTCTTCCCCAACGAAGATCAAATCATCCATACCAGTGAAATGGCTTACATGGGAAGAGATGCAGAAACAGTGAACATAGGGACTATGCTTCAACTGTGACGAGAAATTTGTTCCTGGCCACAAATGTTCCAAACCACAGCTCCTCCTCCTTGATGGCGGAAGTAATTTTGAGGAAGAAGATGATGAAATAGAACCTAAAATTTCATTCACGCTCTTTCCGGGTGGTCTTCTACAGGTACTATAAGAATCACAATACAAATTGAGTCCTTTGCACCAATTGTTCTCATTGATAGTAGTTCAATACATAATTTCATCAATGAGAAAGTTGCTGGATTGCTCAAACTTTTGGTGAAGCCAACTACGCCCTTCAATGTCAAGGTGGCCAATGGGGATCCCTTACTCTGTGATGGCAAATTCAGAAATATCCCTTTTTCTCTTCAAGGTATACCCTTTGTGGCTATATTCTATTCTTGCTAATAATGGGTTTGGATGTTATTTTAGGAGTACAGTGGTTACAGCAACTGGGAACCGTTCAATGTAATTGGAAGCATTTGACCATAGATTTCAAGTGGGAAGGACAACAACGACATTTACAGGGGATTTGAAGTCAGCAAATTGAACCCCTCTCCTTGAAAGCAATGTCCAAAGAATTAAGACACAATAACTCCATTTTTTCAATCTGTGTAAAGTCCACTTCAACTGTTTTGCCCGACGAATTACATCCAGAGATGTAAAATTTGTTAAACTAATTTTCAGACATCTATCAGAAACCAAGCCAGCTTCCTCCAAAGAGAGAAATTGATCACCATATCAACCTTAAGGAAGGTGCAAATCCAATAAATGTCAGGCCATACAGGTATGCTTACTTTCAGAAAGCAGAAATTGAGAAGCAAGTTCATGATATGTTGAAATCTGGATTAATTCGAGCTAGTACAAGTCCCTTTTCTTCTCCAGTTTTGCTAGTTAAGAAAAAAGATGGCACTTAGAGGTTTTGTACTGATTACCGAGCTCTTAATGAGGTTACTATTCGGGATAGATTCCCAATTCCTACTGTGGAGGATATGCTTGATGAGCTTTATGGTGCTGCTTATTTTACTAAGCTTGATTTTATTTCAGGATTTCATCAGGTTCATGTTCATCCTGCGGATATTCATAAAACGGCCTTCCGCACACACAATGGCCATTATGAATATTTGGTAATGCCCTTTAGGCTATGCAATGCCCCATCTACCTTTCAAGCTCTCATGAACACTATTTTTCGCCCTTTCTTAAGAAAATTTATACTGGTTTTCTTTGATGATGTTCTAATTTATAGCCCGAATTGGACATTGCATATGGAACATGTATGACTGGCTTTTGAGTTACTGCGGTAACATCAATTCTTCATTAAACTCAGTAAATGTTCCTTTGGACAGTAGCAAATTGAATATTTGGTCATATTGCTTCTCGTACCGATGTATAAGTAGATCAAATAAAGATAAAGGTGATACTTGATTGGCCTAAACCCACTAATATTTCTGAATTACGTGGTTTCTTCGGTCTTACATGTTATTACAGAAATTTTTTTCACGATTATGGAGTTCTAGCGTAGCCCTTAACAAACTTATTGAAGAAGGGTAACTTCTTTTGGACCATCGACGTCGATGCATCCTTTTCAGCCTTAAAGAAAGCCATGAATTCCATTCCTACACTTGCAATGCCCAACTTTACTGAGCCTTTTTTCATCATAAAAGATGCTTTTAACACTGGCATTGGGGCTGTGTTATCTCAGCAAGATAGGCCCATCACATTCATGAATCGTGCCTTAGGGGTTTCTAAACAATCTTGGTCTACTTATGGTAAAGAGATGCTGGCCATACTGCAGGCTATTCGCACACGACGACCTTATTACTTGGCCAAAAATTTTTTATTCAAACGGACCAACGCAACCTTAAGTATATAATGGAGCAGCGGATTATCACTTATGAGCAGTAAAATTAGGTATCCAAACTGTTGGGATACGATTACAAAATAATCTACAAGCCGGGCAAGGAAAATTAAGTAGCAGATGCTTTATCTCATGTGGTTGGCAGCCCCAGTCTCAATGCTCTTTTTCTCCCTCATACTTCTCTTTAGGACCAAATTAGAGCAAACTTTTCCGCTGATCCTTACATGCTTGGCATGGGAAAATTAGCCACAGAGAAGCCTTGACAACCATATTCTTGGAAGAATGACTTAATTTTTTACAAGAATCAAGTCGTAATTCCTCCAAAATCTGATTTACCCACTAAGCTTTTGCAGGAATTCCATGACTCTCCATGTGGTGGCCATTTTGAGGTATTGCGCACATTTAAAAGGCTTGCCTAGCAATTTAACTGGCCTTCTATGCACACTTAAATTCAACAATATATTACTGCTTGTTCTGTTTGTCAAAGAAATAAAGCTTCAACCTCCTCACCGACGGGGCTTCTCCAACCACTTCCAATTCCCCACCAAGTCTGGGATGATATCGCTATGGACTTCATTGATGGGCTTCCATCTTCTTGTGGTAAAAATTTGATTTTGGTTGTCATTGATTGATTGAGCAAGTATGCGCACTTTTTGTCATTATCTCATCCTTACTCTGCCAAAATTATAGTTGAAAAGTTTATGGATAGGGTTGTCAAATATCATGGAATGCCTAAGTCTATTATCAGTGATCGGGATCCAATTTTTATGAGTCATTTTTTATGGGAATTCTTCAAGCTCTCAGGTACTAAATTGAATATGAGCTCTTTTTATCATCCCCAAACTGATGGGCAATCTGAGGTCACTAACAGATGTTTGGAGCAGTACCTACGTTGTTTTGCATCTCAGCAGCCGCGCAAATGGAGTTCCTTCCTTCCTTGGGCGGAATATTGGTATAATACCTCTTTTCATATCTTCATTGGAATGTCTCCTTTCTTGGCTTTATATGGCAGGCGTCCTCCTATGATTCCTCAGTATGAAGTGGGTCAATCTCTAGTGCATGAAGTTGATTAAACATTGGCTATTAGAGATGTAATTTTACAGGATTTAAAAATTCATCTTTCACGGGCTTCTAATCAAATGAAGCAAACTACTGATAGGAAGTGCATGAATGTTGAATTCCAATAAGGTGACTTTGTTTATCTTAAGTTACAACCTTATCGACAACACTCTGTGTACAAGCGTGCTTTTCAAAAGCTAGCTACTCGATTTTATGGGCCATTTCAAGTGGAAGAGAAAATTGGGAAATTGGCTTATAAGTTGCAGCTGCCTCCTGGTTCTAAAGTTCACCCAGTATTTCATGTTTCCCTTCTCAAAAAGCATATTAGGAATGCTATTCCTGTGTCTATTGATTTGCCTCAGTTAACTAATGATGGTTATACTATCTTGGAACCTGAAAAAGTGTTAGATACCAGATGGATTCGTAACAGCAATCGCTCTGAACAAGAAAGTCTAGTTCAATGGAGGCATTTGCCTCGCGAAGATGCGACTTAGGAAAATATTACAGACTTGCAATCAAGGTTTCCAACTTTGAACCTTGAGGACAAGGTTCCTTTCGAAGGGGCAGGTCATGATAGGCCATTACGTCGATCCTCAAGGGTATCTATCAAGAATAGGAAGTACTTGGAATGATTCTGCTACTATAGTTATTTTTTATTTACTGCACTTGTTTTATTTCTTATTTTTTATGTTTGTTTGCTGGGTCAATTTGCAGTTAGCAAATCATGGCTCTAACGACTCATAAGTGCCGATTTGTGGCCATTAAAATAGGACTAAGTGATTACTTTCTTTTCCTATTTAAATTTATTGTACTAGCCACAGAAAGAATCAAGAAGAAAGAAAAAAAACATCTAAACTTCCTATTTTCTTTATCAAATCTCTTTGGCTTTGACTGGGACCTATCATTTTGTATCTAAGAAATTATCATGTTTCATTAGGAAAATTACAACGTAAGGCTGATTTTAATAAAATCTAAACTCTATCCCCTCATAATTTTTATGTTCATACTCCTTATGCACATTATTAGATCATTTCTTCTTTATTAGCTTGAGTTCTTTTAAATGGTATTCTAGATATCATATTCTTTCTTCAATTAATGGATTAATCATCTTAGGCAATCATTTGTGTTTCTGAGTAGCCCTTAGGTATAATCCTTTTTTCCTTTTCAATATTTATCCTATCCAATATATCCTTAAGTCCTTTAGTTGAAATCTAAATTTCTTCTCCTTTATGGGGAAGTTATCTTCTCCATTATCATTTTTCATGTTTCATTGAGGAGTTTCCACCTCTTACCTGAATCGCTATTTTAAAACCTTTGATTTAATCAATCTCTAATGGGCATCCTCCAAAACAATTAATAACACTAAGGTGAGCATTTGAGAGATCTCATTGCAAGATTTTTAAAGGTTTGTAACATTGTTTTCATATTGATGAATTTCAAATCTTCTTTCTAAAGATTGCATGAATAAAAGGGAAGCCTATGCAATTGTCACTACTTCTACTTCTTAGGGATATGCTCCATTCTCAATTTCCTCCATCAATTATGAAATTATTGATGAAACACTTTTAAGTCTTGAGACTAAGAAATAATCTTTTTTCCATAAAACTCATTTTTTATGCCATCTTCAACATGGTCCCATTAAGTGTGATTTTTATGAATTCATATGCATTGTGAGCATACTAGAGAATTAAAAAAAATTTCAAACAGTTGCGTTTTCTTCCTTCTAATTAAATGATTGTGGATTTACTATTTGCTTAATATAGAGAATGAATCTCCAAAATAAAGAAAATCCTTCAAATGAAAGAACATATTTAAAATAACATAAATAGATAATGTATATTAGAAAAATAAAAATCGAGGTTGACTAATCTAATAATGTTACGATAGTTTTGCTCAAAGTGATTATTGAGTGTTCTCCTTTATCTTCATTCCTGCCTAAGTTGATAATTATAAGATCAGTTTCATCATTTCATAAATTAGCATGTTTAAAAGCTTCTTCCAATATCATATCCACCATTTTCTCAGTTGATATTCTTTACTTTTTATGATCACAAACTCTTCATTCATGCTTATAGATTTTTCTTATCTTACTAGGTATCATGTTAATAACAACCTAACCCATTAAATTAATTAAAAAAAGATTAATATTAATTAATTTACTTAATTAACTTTAGGTTATAAAAATAATTTTATTTTTTGGTGTAAATGATATCATATTATATATACATATATTATCAATGTATATATAGTATATATTTATTTATCAGTATGTACAATATATATTTATTTATCAATATATACAATATATATTTATTTATTAATATATATAATATATATTTATTTGTCATAGATATAATATATGTTGATATTTATATAATATATTTTTATTTATATATATTTATTATGAAATATATTCAATTAAACAATAATAAATACAATAAAAATACCAGAAAAAATAAAAAAATAACCAAATTATATAACAAATAATTAAAAAAATTTAATAACAAACTAATTAGAAAAATAGAAGAAGAATACATATAAGAAGAAAAAATATAAGAAAAAGAAGAACACAAAAGAGTTTTATATAAAGCTTTCTAAAAGTGATATTTGACTAACTGCCTCGTAACTTTAATATCAGAAATTAGTATATTAACCAATTTAATAATAAATATCATTTTATTTATAAAAGAATATCTACTCCTCTCTAAGTAAATGCCAATCCTTTTATTTTTCACATATTTAGGTCCCTTGTATATTTTTCAGCAATGAATCTGAGTTATGCGAGGTGATTGCGTGCCATATAGAGAGATTGTGTCCCACCTCCTTTGCTACTCCTTCCGGCTTATTTGGAATCAATTCAATCGTAAAGAAAATCATATCAGATTTATGCATTGGAGCACCAAATGTTCGTTGTATTGGTATATGGGGAATTGGAGGTATTGGTAAAACTACAATTGCAGAACTTGTCTTTAATGAAATCTTTAATCAGTTCGATCTCCATTGCTTTTTTCCTGACGTTAGAAAACAATATGATGATAGTGGTCAAGTTTATGTAAGAGAACAATTTTATTCAAAATTGGGGTTTGACGCTTCAGATATTCAAGGATTTTTTATAGTACCAACAAAAATTCCGAAAAAGCTCAGTAGAAAGAAGGTTATTGTTGTACTTGATGATGTCAGTGAATCATATCAGTTAGATGGTTTAGGTATAAGTGAAGGTTGGTTTGGAGAGGGCAGTAGAGTTATAATCACAAGTAGAGATAAACAAGTGTTTAATAGTTATGCTGATGGAATACACCTAGTGGAGGGACTTGATCGTACGAATGCTGTTGAGCTATTTAAAATGAAGGCCTTCTGTAAGATGAATCCTGAAGAAGGTCACATGATGTTAATAGATAGGGTCGTGGATTATTGTAAAGGCCTTCCCTTAGCTCTTAAAGTCTTGGGTTCACATTTATGCCAAAGGGCCCCAAAAGAATGGGAAATTCAATTGCGCAAGTTGGAACAAAATTATCCCGAGCCAAAAGTCATGGATGTCTTAAAAATAAGCTATGATAGTTTAACTCCAACAGAGAAAGCTATATTTCTTGATGTTGCATGTTGCTTTCAAGGATATGAAAAGGATAGGGTGATACATATACTTGATGGTTGTGGCTTTCCTTCAGAACATGGATTGATGCGTTTGGAGGATAAATGTCTTATAACTATTAAACATAATAAATTAAAAATGCATGATTTGATAGAAGAAATGGGCAGACATATTGCTCAAGAACAGGGTAGTAGGTTGCTCAACTCCAAGGAAATTCGTCATTTGTTAAGGGATGATAGGGTAAGACTCTTCTTTTCTACATGCATTACTTGGCAGTATAATTACAAACTTATAATGCATTTGGGATGTGATCTTCATCAAGAAATTCTGACAATATTTTTTCTCTTAATTATTAGGGAAATGAAGCGGTTCAAATCATTTGTTTCAATATGAAAGGAATACAAAAGGTTCAGTTGCATCCAGAAACTTTCTTAAGATTGTCCAACTTAAGAATTCTTATTTTTCATAGACAAGAACAAAATGTAGAATTCATTGTGGAGTCTGACCAATCAGATGATATTCCATGTCTTCCTACAAATCTAAGGGTGCTTCATTGGCCAAAATATCCATTTAAATCTTTGCCATCAAAAATCTTTGTAGAGAATCTTGTTGAACTTACTATATCAAGAAGCAATATCAAACAACTTTGGCAAGGAGATCAGGTATGCTTTAAATATTTATTTTATTCATTATTTTTAAGTTAAATAATTTTTATAATTGATCCCGTAGAAAATATATACCAACTAATTTTGGGATTAAAGATAATATCCTGGAATACAAATTTAAGGTGCAATTGAATAAATGTCAAGATCGTTAAGTATATAATAGTTCAGACAGCTAAATAGTAAGTTTAGATTCCTACATTAGCCCTTCACACGAGGTTCTATAAGGTAGTATCTCATTATTATTGCTTCAACTTACAAAGCCTTTTAGCCTTCACTACCAGGTACTGTAATAAGGTAAACTCATCATTATCTTCTTCTTCTTCATACTAGAATATAATTTTCTTTAGTTTCAATCAAATTAAAAAAATAAAATTTTTTAATACATTTTTTATATTTATTATACATAAGTCTTGTGAATCATGTATCAAAGACTGTTAATAATAAAATTACTCTCCCACATATGACAACAATGCTAACGTATTGATCTTAATTAACATTTTGATAAATATTATTAATAAAATGATATTTATGAGACAAAAGTCAAAAAAATTTATCAAATTTAGAGATTTTAATGAAATTGATACTAAATTAGTTAAATGATAAAATTTATATTCAAATTAGTAGATTATAATTTAGCCACACCTTTAACTCATTTTTATCATCTTGTGCAGGGTCTTGAAAATTTAAAAATACTGAATCTTTCTCATTGCCGACAACTTATAAGACTTCCAAATCTTTCTTCGGCTATAAACTTGATTTCAATAGTCCTTACCAATTGTCAAAGCCTAGACGAGATTGACTCATGGATACAGTTTCTCAAGAATCTTACTCTTCTCAAACTATCTAGATGCAATAAGCTAAAGCGCCTTCCGAGCTTGGTGGAGTTGGAATCACTTAAAACTCTTTCGCTTTCTGGATGCTCGAGTCTAAAGATTCTTCCAGACATTCCAATAGACATAAAAGAGCTAATTCTTGATCAGTCTGGAGTGGAAGAGTGGACCTTGTCAACTTGCTATCTTAGAAACCTTTCCTACTTTAGCATGAGACATTGCAAAAACATAACAAAGTTACCGAGCAAACTTGTTCTGAATTTTACTGCACTTCATGGAGGTTCTCTTCATGTTTTGGGATGTACGAATCTTGAAAATTTGCCAAAGATCAAAGGAAATGTAAGACAAATGGATTTAGGTGGGACTCAAGTGCAAAAATTGCCTCTTCTAAATGGTTTTAGCTGTTTAAAAGAATTGTGTCTCAGCGGTTGTTTAGAACTTCTTACATTGCCTCATGTAGATGGCTTGAGGTCTTTGAAAGAGCTTGATCTTAGTGACTGCTTAAAACTTGGCACATTGCCTCCTCTAGATGGTTTGACGTCTTTGAACAAGCTTTATCTCAGTGGCTGCTCAAAACTTGTCACCTTACCTCCTTTAGATGGTTTGAGGTCTTTAAGAGAACTTGATCTGAAGGGCTGCTCAGAACTTGTCAGATTGCCTTCTCTCCATGGTTTGAGCAACTTATGGGAGGTATGTCTAGATGGAACCGACCTTGTGGAAATCCCCAATGATATTGCATCCATATCGTCATTGAGAATTTTGAGTCTAAAAAACTGCAATCGGCTTGAATGTTTGCCAAAGCTTCCACAGAATTTAAAGCTACTTGATGTGACCAATTGTACGTGTCTGAAAAAGGTAGAATCTACTTCATATAGTTCAGTCAAAAGCTTTTATACTTTCCGTTACGGTAATTGCGTGAATTTGGCTGAGGAAGAACGTTCCAAGATCATGCGAGACGCTCACCACTTTATCAAGAAACTGGCAATTGCTTTTAAAACAGTAAGCATCTCTCTCTCTTGCTTTTTGTGTTCAGGCCTAATTAATTACTTCATTTTCATTTTTCACGCAGGTCGAGGCTCATGAGAGGAGATACTGGTTCTCAATACCTGGAAGTGAAATTCCAGAATGGGTCACGTATCAAAGCCAAGAACCGTCATTAACAATTGCTTTCCCTCATAATTTCTTCAACACTGACAACTTTCTCGGTTTTGCTTTCTACGTGGTTGTAGATTTCCACCATGAAAATTTGCGGTCACTGAACGTCTCCATGCGACATAATACAAACTTTGGTGGATGTCAACATATCCTTCATAACGAGCTATATTGTTTTAATACTGTTTTTCAATCAGATCACGTGTTTGTTTTGTACAAAGCTTTTTACAAGGACACCAACATTGAGAGGGCATTTGAGTTCATCCCATGGGTTGTTAAACGCTCAGGTGTAAAGGTAAAAGTAAAGAAGTTTGGGGTAATAGCGATATATGAGGGAGAGGAGGGGCAGGCATATTGTTACAACAACAGAATTCCTTCAGGTAAAAAGCTCAACTCATTTCCTTATAATGACTTGAATATTACTATATTATCCTATTCAGTGTTAAACTAAAATTGACCTCCAGATTTTCTGGAGCAAGCAAAACAATCAGACATCAATCATTAAATTCAAACTTGAATCTAATAAGATTCAATTTATTCCAATCCATGACATTAACTCCACAGATCTTGTGAGGCAAAATTGTTAACGAATGAAAGAAATTTATTTTCTTTACTTTTTTGGTGACAGTTGTGTTATTGTTGGCGCAATTTTTGATAAAATAAAGGAAAGACTGTTGTGTTAAGTGTTTGTACGTGTAACCTTTTGCCTAATTTGAACGTTTTTTTTGTACCTCTTATTATTTTTCTTTTAATAAAATTCTTCTATTCTTATTCATGATTTTACCATAATTTGTTTAGAATTTTTCCTGTAAAATTTGTGTATTTATCTTTATTTTTTCAAATTATTAACTATGATTTTGCTTTATCCGATCCGATTTTTCAATAGACATTCCCGAACAAACAAAAGTCAACAAGAAGAGGCATAGAGAAGAGAAGGATATGGTTTCAGTTCCTTCAAGCACTTTATGTAAGTTGTCCCTTCATTTGTTATGTATTTCCATAATTGTAAACTCACAACAAATTTTACCCAAATACAAAATTAATATACAATACCAACATATAACCCAGAAAGCTTACCACCAAGAATGCTTACTTTGAAAAGATTAAAGATTTGAAATAATTTGACAGGGTAAGCTCCACTGACATTATCGAATTGTGATATTTTTTAAAAAATAATTGCTAAATTTCAATTTTCTCATCATATTTCAACTTATGTTATAGTGAGATCATCCAACAAAATTTCAATAAAATTTTATTACCTGGCAACTAAAAGAATATTTTTGAAATAGGTCATTGAACTTTTTTATTGATCTCAAAAGTATTGCTAAACTTTTATATAAAAAAATTAATATAATGAGCAATCAAAAATTAATTTAAATGCTCACATAATGAATTAACTAGTAAATTCTTTGAAATTTTATTAAAGAAATTTAAATTTTTAAAATTTAAATGATGAAATATTTTTTGAATATAAATTATTATCTTTTATTTGGTAATAATTAAGATTATGTTTCCATTAAGGTAAATCATAATACAATCTACATATTTTATGTTTTTTAAAATTTCAGTTAAATATTTAAAAAAATTTCTGAAAGAGTAAGTTTTGAAGTTAAATATTAAAATTATATCAAAATTAAATTTTGATAAATATACATTCTTGAAATTTTAAAATTATTTTATTTAAAAAGATAATGTTTTAAACGTTAAATGATTAAATATTTTTTGGATGTAAATTATTATCTATTATCTAGTAATAATTTAATAATTAAAATCATATCTTTGTTAAACTAAATTATAAATGCAAGATTCACTTTTATGTTTTTTAAAATTTTAGCTAAATACTTTAAAATTTTCATAATTAATTTGTAAAATTAAATATTAAAATTAAATTTTCATGAATATTGATAAATTTATCATTATTTATTATGTTAAAATTTTGATATAAAAGTTAGTAGTATGAAATGAGAAAAAAATTTAGTGATTTTTATGAAATCAAATTACAATAGATATGATGCTGACATAAATAATATTTCAAGAATATTCATTCTCTGGCTGCCCCATAACAAATATTTCATTGAAATTCTTTGAATGATTATTAATAAAAATTGAAATTTTGTAAACTTTTTTGAAAATGAGTAAAGTTTAGTAGATAACTTCACCTGAAATTTACATTTGATCTTTTTATAGATAACTCAAGTGTTTGATAAAGCAAATCTAACAAATATATTAATACTTGTATGAGATAAGATATAAAAAGGAAGTTTTCTTACTTAAATATATAATTTTTATTATTTTATTTTTAAAATTTTAATTTTTTTCTGATTCAAATAAAATTAAAAATAAAGATTTAATGATAGGTCTGGTCAAGTTCGAAGTCAAATGTAATAGGATTCCATTTATCCTAACTTCAAATGTTAACAGGCTCTATGCTTCATCCATTTCATGAGTGGCGCTCCTTCCTATCCATGACATTAACTCAGGATTTTCCCCAACAAGAAGGTAACAACAACAAAAAGAGGAGGATGTTGTTTAGTCCCTTCATGTAAGTTGTTGCCAAAATTCTATCCATCAACTTCCCATCTATGATCAGTACTTCTCAACTATTACAAAAAGTCAGAATAAATAAGGTTTGAACCTGTTTTTCACTGTCCTAAGGAAATGATGTCCTCACTACTTTGTTGTTTGATTAATGGCAATTCCTTCTATGATATACAAAGCCAAAATTTGAGTTTTGGGTATACGAAAATAAGTTAATTTATTGATAATAGACACTTTTATGGACCTCTTCATATATAAAGGGGTTACTTATGCTGGGAAGGCTTCTTCATATATAAAGCTCCAATAGATGAAAGACAAGTTTTATTGAAGACTTTTATGGACGTTTTCTTGCATTACTTTGATGATTTGTTTGAATTGCGAGTTAGGATGATGAATCTTCTTACTTGTCCCCTAATTGTTTTAATTGGAGTCTAAAATGTTTCTACTTGAGCTGTCAAGTGCTAAGGAAGAAGAATAACTTGCAGGAGAAGGAATGGAGAATGAGCCCCCAGGAGCCCTAGGGAAAGACTCACCGTCGCCTTTACAAGATGATCATCTCCGCAAGAAGGCTAAATTTTGAGATAAATATGGTAGTAGAAGTTAATGGAGGACGGATATGTGATGGAGAATGCCTTTGATGAACATGATGATGCCAACATCGACGAGCGAGATTTGGTGGTTTCCATGGTGAAAGTATTCCAATGTTTGAATTAGCTTCTTAATTCAATGAACTCTTGCGGAAACCATGGCAGACTTCCGTCATTATAAAATCACTGGGGACACGGATTAGATTTAAGACATTATGTAGAAGATCGGAGACTTTATGGAGGGAGATGGGGAGTTGTAATGTCACTGCTCTTGTCAAAATGAATGAATATTTCAATGAAAATAATAAAATCACTTTAAGATAATAAAAAATGACAAAAAAAAATACAACAAAATAAAACGCTAAAAAGATTAATGATTAATTTCTAAAATACTAATATTCTTGAATGATCTTCATTCCTTCTTTCTTTCTAAACTCATCAATAATGGATTGGTTATAAAAATGCCCTCTTCATTTTGACACAAGACTTTCATTCTTATATATTTAATATTTTTTATTTTAATTCTTTTCGTTTCTCTGTATGAAGCAATTTAGTCCTTTTTCGAATCATCATTAAAATCTAAAAGTTTAGTCATTCATAATGCATATTTATTTAAAATTATCTCTATGGTTTTCATGCTAAAAATATAATCCCTTCATGGATGAATGTTAACATATAAAAATGTATTAACAAAATAAAATCCAAATATTAATTTGAAAAGAAACAGAAATTATGAGGAATTAAACATATATTAATAAGAATTTTTTACTATAATAATTTTCATATTTTTTGATCTCATCTAATATTTAAATATTTAGGTCAATTAATTTTATTTACACATACAAGAAAATAAATTGTATATAATTTATCGAATACATGCTCAAAATTAAGATCGATAAAATACGATGATGAATGAAAATAAATTTATAAAATAAATGAAAATCATATAGATTGTAATGTACCACAAATGTAATAGTTGAGATGCTTCTTTTTCTGTCTAATTTATAGTCTCAACCAAATTGAGTGCCTTTATTTATTATCTGCGTACATATTTCTTAACTTAGAACAGACTCCACCCAATTACAAAATTAATATACAACTAACATAAAACCAATAAATTCTATTACATTTCGAAAGGTTAAAGTCAAAAACATATTACAATTCAGCCATGATATAGAAAAGCCAATAAATACATCCACTCGAATGAGATTAGCCAAAGTATAAAAGTCTTCTTATTCATATACATTTAAATTTTAATGCTTTAAAATTTCATTTCAATCAAACCAAATTAAAAATATTAATTGCCTTTTTATTCTCATAATTATTAAATTTTTTTAACATATTTTACATATCTATGGCTTTGTTCGGTAAGAGTGGTTGAGGTAGAGTTTAGAGGTTTATTAAAATTAAACCTCTATTTTATTATTTGGTGAGAGATTAGTAAGGTAAGTGGTTAGAGGTTAGAAGAGTGGAGTGTGAAACGTTAATACTTTTAACGTTTAGCTGTTGGAATTTTTTTTTTACATTTTCTATCCTTAAAATATATTTAAAAATTTAGTCTCTTCCTTTTGAAAAAATATATTTAAAGTTTTTTTACAACTTTAAACTCTATGAATTAAAAATATCATTTATTTGTTAGCTTTTAATACTTATATTTTATATATATTTATATCTTTTATATATATATACTCATATACTTTTATTCAAAATTATATTGAAGATGTCCTTTTTTGTAATTTCATATTTAATAATAGTCTAACAGCTATTTTTACCGAACATAAAATCTTTAAACCATTATATAAATATCAAATAACTAACAGCTGCTAAAAAAGCTAACAGCTAGTAAAATAGCTAACAACTAATAAAACAGTTAAAATTGTCGAACAGAGCTTATATCTATAATTATACTGAATGTATGAAGGGATGAATATAATGACGTGAATAATATTTTTTTTCTTATAATTTTTAATATAATTTTACTACTTTCAAATTTTCATTCTTATGCATTTTCATGGACTTTTAGATTTCGTATATTCATTACGTTTTTGCATGTTTTATTACTATTTATTATGAGTTTTGCATTTTGGAATTTAAACTATACTATTCTGACCATGTATTAAAATTATTTTAATTTATTAAAATCATAAATTATTTTATATATAAAATATTTTTTTCGTTAAAAAAATGTTTAAAGTGAATAAATTTGAAAAATCATTTTTTATTAAAAATATAATGCGTATCAAAACTAAATTTAAATATCAAATTAATAAATATATTACAAATTTAAATGTTCTTTTAGAATGTAAATAAATTGTACTTAAAATTTAAAATATAATTATGTAAATATAAATAAACTTAGTTATATATAACTTTTTTAAGTTTATTATATAAATTGGACTCTAAATTATTCTCAATCTAATTTAAATATTTAATAAAGCTTTTTATTGTAGGATTGAATAAATTTTAATACAATTTAATGAAAAATTAACACCATAAAAATATAATGAAAATTAAAAATTATTATTACTTTTATTAGAATAATTACAATAACATTCCAAATCATCCACTATTTTATAAAAATTTAAAAACTCATTAATTTTTCTTATTTTATTTAAATTTAATCAATATTTTTTTTAGATGTAAATTAAATCAATTAATATAAGATGAATAAAAAATAATAACTTTTATCTCTTACTAATTTAGTATGTTAATTAATTTAATTTACATAAATCAAATTTAAATAAATAAGAAGAAAATATAGGAAAAAGAGTAATGGGTGTAGATAATAGCTAAGACAAATTTCATCAAGAACAGCTTGTCCGAAGGCTTTAAATTTCAAACTATTATGGTAAAATGATAAATTTGGTATTTATTTTATTCATTAGTTTTTTTTATTTTAGTATGTAAATTTTTTCTTAATTAAATTTCTAAACCATCATATATTTAATATTAATTTAATATTTATAATCAACTTTTAGTGACCAGAATATAAAAAATCAACAAAATAATAATAGTACTTTTTTTCTTCGGTATTGACACTCCAAATTAAATTTATATTATAATATTTATGAAGAAATCGATAAGAATGTATACATATATACTTATATTTTATGTATGCATTTTTTAATTAAATTTTATGAATATTTAACTCAAAATTTTAATTTAGACGTTGAATATCCAAGAAAAAGGATAATATTGTTATTTATTGATTTTTTATGCTTTGATTATTGAAAATTTGATTAAATACATCAAATTAACATTAAATACAATGATTTAGACACTTGATTAAAAAAATTAAACACTAAAATAAAGATTACTTTTAAATTTTATAATAATCAAATCATAACATTTTAGTTATAATTCACACTTTCCTTTTTTAAAAAATAAAAAAATTTTGTAAAATTAACAATTATATTGTAAAAATAATAATTTATAATAAACTTGTATTATTAAAACTAATGTTTTTATAAATATCTTTTGAAAATCCATTATTTACATAAAATTTTTAAAAAGACTGCAACAGACTGAGTTGATTAATTTTTATAATATTAATTTAAATTAATTTGTCTTGTTTAATAACCAAATTAAAGCTAAGCATGTTCACTTTTGTAATTCTAATATATTAATCTAGTATCAGAATTATTTTTAATTCAACTTTTACTTCATAGCCCTCCTCAATTTCTTCTAAAGAAAATATTTTTATATTATTTTATTATTTTTGAAATGATTTTGCTCTTATTATTATTTGTTTTATGACCGTTTTAGAAAATATGAGCTATAATGTCTAGTACTTCATGTGAATATATATAAATATAAATATACATATATATATAAATAAAAACATATATATACTTGAAGTAAAAGATAAAATTAAAAATTTATTATTTTAATCAAATTTTGCAAGACTAAAATTAAAATTTAATTATTCTCGATTATAATAATTTTCTTAACTTATTTTAAAATAATAATAATAATAATGAATTTATAAGTAATCATATTATTTATAAAATATTAATAAAAAATAATTTAATTTAATTTAATTTAATATAAAATATATGTTAATAAATAATATTAATTATTTATATAAAAATTTTACTATATTTGCTAACCTATTATCTAATTACTTCAAACAATTTATTTAAATTGTTATGAATAAAATGTAATAAAATTATTATCTAATTACTTCAAACAATTTATTTAAATTGTTATGAATAAAATGTAATAAAATTTGATAATGTTAGACCCTAGGTTTTGATTGTTGAGTCACATATGAGTCAATTTAAGTTATTTGCAAGTTTCTAAGTATTTTCTCATATGGTACGGGCATACCATATTTGGTACGGGCGTACCAAATATCGCTTGTGTGTTGTACGGCCATACAGATGGCCATACCTTATGGGTATTGTTCCATTGAGTTTGGTACGGGCGTACCATTGGTTGGCACGGCCATACGCCAACTCGCAGGAAAATGGTGTATCAGTAAACCTAGTTCGGTACGGGCGTACCAATGGGTAGTACGACCATATGCGAACTCGTAGGAAAATTGTGTATCAGGAAACTTGGGTTGGTATGGGCGTATTAAGCGATGGTACGGCCGTACCAAAGTTCCCTCCCATTTTCTAACGGCTAGTTTTGAATCCGTATAGGCGTACAAATACAGTATGGCCATACGTGACTTAGAAATTAGGTTTTAAAGTCTGAGAAACATCTAATTTTCTCAAAATAACTCTCATACTTTCTTTGCTAACGAAAATATACTTGTAGAGCATTCGTTTTTGAGCTATACTCATCTGTCACAAGTAAGTTTCAAGCTTGTTTCTTCATTTGCTCTTTGTGTATAATTTTAATCTTTGTGGGGTTGGTGTGAGATTAATCCATTGGGGATTATTTTGTATTTGAGTTGATTGTAAGATTGAAATTGTAAAGGTTAGAGTGTAAGCCTTGAAAACACTGGGGTAGTGGATTCGATTGAGAATCCTTATTGTAATCGATTGATTTTAGTGGAACCCTAAGTTGAGACTTAGGAGAAAATGAACGTAGGCAAGAGTTGGCCGAACCACTATAAATCACACATGTTGCCAGCAGTTCTAGGAATTTTATTTGGTATCAGAGCATTTGGTGCTCATTGTTAAAACAAGTAAAATTCTTGAGCAAAAGATCCTATGGCAACCGAGAGTCAATCTTATACAAGACCCCTCTACTTCGATGGAACCGATTATCCATATTGGAAGCATCGAATGGAAGTGTTTTTGGACAGCAATGGATGTGAATTATTTGATATGCTAAGGAAAGAATACTCTCCACCTACAATCACCATTGAAAGAGTTGTTTCTCTTAAGGATAGAGATGATTGGACACTAAAAGAAAAGAATGCAAATTGCACCAATAAGAATGTAATGAACATGCTCTATTATGCGATAAGTCATGAAGAATTTGGTCGGGTGTCTCATTGTGTCACAGCTAGGCAAGTGTGGATTGCCTTAGAAACGCACCATGAAGGAACCAACCAAGTTCGCAACAAGAAAATTCAATTACTTACATATGAATATGAATTATTCAAGATGAAAGCAAGCGAGTTAGTTTCTGAGATGTACAACTGACTTATTGTGATCGTAAATGGTTTAATGAAGCTCGGCAAGATGCACCAAAGAGAAGACATCAACAACAAAATCTTACGAGTTTTACCGAAGTTAGATTGGGAGGCTCGGGTAACATCAATAGAAAAAGCAAATGACTTGACTGTTTTGTCTACGAATGTGCTTCTTGGAAAACTCCTCACACATGAGATAACTCTTAAGCAAGGAGTTGAGGAAGACAAAAGACGAGGGATTGCACTCAAAGCTACTAAAGAGGAAGATTCCTCTTCAACTAGTGAAGGAGACCTTGAAGATGAAGTGGCTCTTCTTTCCAAGTGTGTAAAGAACTTCATTAAGAAGAAGAAGAATGAAAGGGATGGTAAGAAGCCATTTGAGCTAAGAAGAGATTTCAATCGAAGGGACTCCAATCGTAGAGACATCCCAAGGAAAAATCAAATCATGTGTTTTGAATGTAATAAACCCGGACACATGAGGAATGAGTGTCCACTCCTCAACAAGCCATCCAAGCCTTTTAAGAAGAAGGCATTGAAAGCTACATGGGATGATGATATCGAGTCAAGTGAGGCGATGTCCCATGATGAAGGAGCCACCAATCTATGTTTCATGGCGATCCTAAATGAGGATGAAAAGGATGAGGTAACTACATCATCTCAATCTTACTATAGCAATGATGAACTTAATGATGATGATGATGATGATTGTGGTGCTTTAGAAGCATTGGTAGAAAAGAACAATCTTTTGCTTAAAAAGTATAAATCACTTAAGCACAAGCATGCATGCATCATT